>PVKB01005011.1:80521-114870 GCA_004027205.1 Ctenodactylus gundi | reverse complement strand
CACACACACACACACACACACACACACACACACAGATTTGTTTTCTTGTCTGTTTTTTGCTGCATGGAATCCGATCTTCCTTACTAACCCTGCCTTGGACACCCTGGGGCTGGCTGGGACTTTAAACCTGAGCACACAGACTGTAGGTTTGCCGAATGTTTTTCCATATCTTGAGCTTGAGCTCTGCATCCTCCGATCTCACAGAGTCCCTGGGATCCACAATGGATTCTGCAGCCTGCTCCTGTCCCACCCACACACAGCTTTCAGGTGACCCGCCACAGGCCTTGAGAAGCCATCCTCTTTCTTCAAGCGTCTTTATTTTTTATCTTATTTATTTATTATTGAGACAGGGTCTGGTCTCCCTCTGTACTCCAGACTGGTCCTGAGCTCACTATGTAACTCAGGGCTGGCCTCAATCCTCCCACCTCAGCCTGCCAAGTGCTGGGATTATACCCAGTTTATGTGGTACTGGGAAATTGAACCCAGGGTCTTGTGTTTGCGAGACAAGCACTTTAGCGGCTGTGCCATCCTAACCTTATTTATTTATTTTGAGACAGGGTGTCACTCTGTAGCCCAGGCTGGTCCTGAACTCACTATGGAGCCCAGGCTGGCCTTGGACTCACAGCAACCCTCCTGCCTCAGCCTCCCTAGTGCCGGGATTACAGGTGTGTGCCACCACACCCAGTTCATGTGTTGCCTTTTGCTTGCTAGACAAGCAGTTTAACTGCTGAGCTACATCTTCCTGTCTCAGCCTGTCAGAGTGCTGAGGTGACAAGCCTATGCCACCAGACCCAGCAAAATGTCTAATTTTCAAGTCCATGCCATAAACCCAGCACCCCAAGAAGAGCTACAGCAATACGGAGTCCTACCCTGTTTGGACCTCGGAGGATCTGCAGGGAAACCTTTGTGCTTGTCCCCTTGATCTTTGTGTTACTGTTCTACAGAACCGGGGACAGACCCCAGACTGGGGACACAGCCTGGAGCCACTTCCCTTAGGGAGCTGCATCCCTAGTCTTGTCCTTTTGGGTTTTTTTTGTAATAGTCAGGTTTTTTGGGTTTGTTTTATTTCTGATTTTATTATCATTCTTTCATTTTGCTACTGGGGACCGGGCCCAGGACCTTCCCAGTGATGTACATCCCAGCCCATTTTTATTTTTCATTTTGAGACAGTCTTGCTGAGCTGCATAATTGCCTGGGCTAGCGCTGGACCTGTGATCTTCCTGCCTCAGCCTTTCAGAGGAAGGCGCACCTCTAGGCCCAGCTGAATTTGTTTAGGTTTTGGATCTTGCCAGCTTTAACTAAAACTAAGTGAAGGGCAAAATAGGATTGTGAGCCCAGGGGCTAAAAACCCACATGCACATGCACACACACACACTTACAACCTTGTTTCCCATTTCCGATCTCAGGGCTCTGGAGCCTCAGGTGAGCACCTCCCAGACAGGCACACGGCCCCCGGCGGCGCCTTCCCGTAGGCTCATCAGGATCGTCCCGTGGAGGCGTGGGGAACAATCTTCTATTTTGGTTTTCTTTCCAAACTTGTCCTGAGAGCATCCTGTTCTGTTAAACACATACCATCACGGCCGTCTCCAAATTGCTAGGTTGAGTCCAGAGCCCAGCCGGTGCCGGGCATCCGGGCAGACATAGAAAATAAGCCAGCAGGCCCTACCTTGGCTGGGGCCAGGGTCCCGCGGCGTCCTCCCCCGGCCCCACTCACGCTCTGCTGTTTCTAACTGTGCCTCCAACTTCCCCTCCGGGCCCCTCGGGCTGGACTCCCACTCGGTCCACCAGGGAGGCACTTTCAAGGGTTTTCAAGTGTACCTTAGGTCTTTGCAAATACTTAAGAAGTCCCCCTTTCTCCTCTGCCCCAACACTGGGCACAAGGCTGGTCTCTTCTCCACTGCCCCCAACCTGGAGGGTGGAGAGGGCCCCTGATTTCCCGGGATAAGGCCACCACCCCAGCCAAGAGGTCAGGGGCTGGCGCCGAGCTCTGGAGCCCCTACTTAGAAGCAGTTTTCCTGCTTATAGAAAGCAGTGGCCTTGTAGCTATAATTATGATGGAAGAGGCACACTCTCTCAGAAGAGGCACTCTCTCTCAAAAGCCCCTTTTTTCAGGTGTTTACAACCTTTTTAAAAAGGAAAAGAAGTTGTCTAGAGGCCAGCAGCCCCAGGCATGCATGCGGCATTTATTTATTTATTTAGTGGTGCTGGGAACAGAGCCCAGGGCCATCACACTGAGCTCCACCTCCCGCCTACTTTAATTTCTAGTTTTGAGACAGCTTATCACTAAGTTGCTAAGTTGTTTAGTTACTCAGGCTGGGCTTGAACTCACAATCCTCCTGTTTCAGCCTCTCAGCGTGCTGGGATGACAGGCCCACGCCACTGGGGTGGGGTGGCTCCGAAGCATTTATTTATTTGGTTTCCTGAGGCAGGAGTTAAATTTCATTCTGCTATCGTGGTTGCCTGAGGACAGGAGCTGAGGGGACTACTTGGGGACAGCTGGGACAGGACAGTGCCAATGCATTCCCTAGATTGCCTGGCTTGTCTTGAGTGGGTAATGGTATGGAGGTACCTAGAAGTCAGGATCTCTGGGTGGCGTCCCAGCCGGCCACGCCCAGACCCACCTGGGTCCCAACACAGCGACCTAGAGCCTGAGTGCCTGGGTTCAAATCCAGACACTAGCCCTGTTACTTCTCACTGTTGAGGTGAGTCCCTCGACCTGTAGGCCTCAGTCTTCCCATGTGTGAGATGGGAGCATGTCCTTCCCTCAGAGGGGACAGCGCATGCAGAACACAGGTCAGTCTCCACCCCGACCTTGTCACGGTCAGCCTAGGGCTCAAAGGAAGCTAGGCAGGATGAGCAGGCGGCCTCCCTTCCCCACCGCCTCCAAGTGTGGGCCTGGCGCCCAGCCCGGACATGGCCACAGCCCTGGGAGGGCACGCAGGCCTGGGACACCACCGGGGTCTCTAGAGCAGTGGAGGGGTGCCTGTGAGGGGTCACTTCTAGCTTGTCCCCCTGGCCCACCCTCAAAGCCCAAGCTCTGGGCACACCATCCTGTCTGACTTGTTCTCCCACCACATCCTGGGCATTTATACCCAGAATTCCAGAATTCTCTGTGCTTTGCTTTGTCTACCCGTGTCCTCTCCACATCTGTGCAGCCCACCACAGTGTTGCCTCCTTCATGCAGTCTTCCGTGACTGTGTGGCTCCTATCTGTCTCACCACCCCATGTCACGCCTATCTAGTCCTTTCATTTGGAAATGAGAAATATACTTAATTATTGGCTCAAAAAAGATGCGAACACTTTGATTGAAAGGCATGGGGACAGGTAGTGTTGGGAGATCCCTAAAAGCAAAGGATCGGGGCCGGGGCATAGCTCAGTGGTTCAAGTGCTGGCCTACCAGGCGCAAGTCCGCGAGTTTGATTCCCCAGCACCACGTAAGACAGGCATGGTGGCACACACCTATTATCTCAGCACCTGAGAGGCTGAGGCAGGAAGACTGCTGTGAGTTCAAGGCCAGTTGGTTTTCAGGTTGGGTGTTACATATGTGCATACATACACATACATACATATAGATAGATAGATAGATAGATTTATATATTTTGAAACGGGGTCTTGCCGAGTATCTAGTTACTTTTTCACTGCTGTGACTTGACACAACGTCCACAAATTAGGGGAGGAAAGGTTTACTTTGGCTCACAGTTTCAGAAGGTCACAGTCCACTCAGGGGCGGCTGGCAACAGTGGAAGCACATGGCAGGGGCAGACCTGGCGGCAGCTCCTCACAACATTGCTGGTAAGAAGCCAAGCCAGGGCAAGTTGAGTCTCTCATCTAAGGAAGACAGGAAGCAGCTTACAGATCCCTCCAGGCCCATCCCAGTGCTCCACCCTGGGCCAGCCTCAGTGTCTGCCCCTTCCAGGCGGGGAAGGTGTGGTAAGCCCCCTACACACAAGCCATCCACCCCTCCAGAACAGGCCCCAATCTCCCAGCGGCAATCTATAACATCCACATACACGAGGCTCTGGGGGACACCCCAGATCCAGCCACAATACTGAGTGTGCTGTCAGCCCAGGCCTCGCTCTGTAGTCCAGGCTGGTCCTGAACTCACATGCAGCCAAACTCAGCACTTCTGCCTCAACCTCCCAACTGCTGGGACGAAAAGAGGGTGTGAATGTTATTTTTTTTAACTCAGTAAAAACAGTTAATAGCAGTAATAGTTACTCAATAATAACACTTCCTGGATGTTTTGTGTGGAGCACATTAAGCACTTTATACAAGCTTGGCTTGGTGGCGCAGGCCTGTAACCCAGCACTCAGAGAGGCAGAGGCAGGAGAGTTGCACGTCTGAGTCCTGCCTGAGCAACGTAGAGAGCACCTGTGTCAGATAAACAGTAAAGAGGGGCTAGGAAGCAGCCCAGTAGCTCAGTACCACAGAGAGGGCACTTTATACAGACTGCTTTATTTTGTTGTTAATAGTACCATTGTCCAGTAAATACCAGTATTCCTACCTCAGAAATAAGAAAACTAAAGTGCAAGAAGCAGCAGCAGTTGCCTGCAGCTGGCCCTGAAGGCAGCCATCCCCGGGGCCAGGCTGCCACTGGCCTTGCTTACCTGGCGTCCTGCTCCTCTGGCCTTCACCCTTCTGCCCAACTGGGACAACACCCTCGGGAGGCCGGTGCATTGTCCCTCCCTTCCCAGAGGGCCCTGCGGCACACTCCTTGCCTCTGCAGGTGGCTGGCAGGGGTCCCTCCGTGAGCAGGCCCATGTATGCTCATGTATGTGGATAATGCTAATCTAGATGCTTACTAGTATACTGGAAAACACATGTAAAAGTACAATTTATGGGCCAAGAGCATAGCCCAGGGGCAGAGTGGCTGTCTAGCATGAGGGAGGTCCTAGGTTTGGTCCACAGCACAGCAAAATAAATAAATTAAATTTAATTTAAAAGAATGAAATATTAGCAGAGTGTTTAAATGTGTCAATGTCGTCATACCTTTATACAACCTGTAATGACATGTAGACACCATAGGATTTTTTGTTGCTGTCTTTTTAGAAACAAGATTGAGCTCGGCCTTTATCTGAGCTAGGTCCTCAGTCCATTTTTATTTTTGATTTTGGAACAGGATCTCATTAATTTTCTCAGTTGCAAAGGCTTGGCTCCAACTTGTGATCCTCCTGCCTCAGCCTCCCAGAGTGCTAGGACTCCAAGCCTGCTAGGTTCAGGGCCCTAGGAAGCCGAGGTAGAACTGAAGCCACCCGGGTACCTTCTGAGGAGGACAAGTTGCGTGTATAGAGCACTGTGGAGGAAACGTGGGGGCAGAGGAAGGGCTGCACCAACAGCGGTCCCATTCCTTGACATTCTGCCCACCACGCTGGGAGCTGGGACCTACCTCCCGGGACTGTGCACATCACCCAGCACCCAGTGGGCTGGACCTTCTCCCGTTGGTGGACCCTCAGTGCCTTCTGCATCCTCTGCACACCTGTTCTCACATGGCACAAGGCACAGGCAGTGCCCCCTGTCCCAGATGAATGCTCTGGGTCCAGAGCGCAGGGCCCAGGGTTGTAAACATCACCTGGCTGGTAGGTTCCAAGTGTGCGTGACAAGAGGGAGAGGCTTTGTGTGTGGCTGGGACACACTGGCCCTGTGATGGGTAGGAACACCTCAGCCAGTCCACTGGGTAGGATGCGGAGGGGGGACGCACCCTAGGGAAAGGCATCTTCACACAGGACCTGAGGTGACAGGTGACAGGCCGTGGCAGCAGTGAGTGAGTGGGGAGGAACAGAGAGGTAGAGGGCTCTGCGGAAAGAGGAGCCACTTCCATGTAAGAGCCCCGGAGTCTTCAGGCTCCTGGTTCCTGGGACAGAAACATACGAACACTGCACTGTCAGCTGGGGTCCCAATTAAATTAAATTATTTTTAAGACAATATCTTACAATGTTGCCCAGGCTGGTCTCAAATTCCTGGGCTCATGTGACCCACCTGCCCCAGCCTCCCTAGGAGCTAGGGCTACAGGCTTGTCCCAGTGCACCCGGATTTGGGGGGACACTCATGGCTCTCTTCCCCAACCCCAGCTTGGCTCCATTCACCTCCCACAGCTGTTGGAAGACCTGACCTTTGTTAGAAATGGCTCGCAGGAGTTCACCTGTCCAAACAGAGGCTGGACGTGGGAGGTGTGAAGGACAGAAATGTGGGGCTTTAATTATTTTTTGCAAAAAGAGGAGACTTTCCAAACGCAAGTGAAGAAAACACACAGAAAGCATAGTGGGTGGAGATTTTAAATCCCTAGATCGCACGTCCCTCACCCTGCCTCTTTCCTATTGGCAGGATTCACAATCTTCCCCATGAGATCCAAGGCATTGGATCGGGGTCAGGTCAGTCACTGTGGCATGACCTTTATCCCTCCTCCCTCTTCTTCCTCTTTGTCTAGTCATCTGAAATTGAAAGATCCGCCATCTTCATCTGAACAATGTGTCACTGCTACCGTTAGGTGGCGCTCACAATTCCCCCTTTACTTTTTTATAACCATCTGGCCCATTTTCACTTACTGTTCTTAAGAGCCAGTTCCAGGCACCCTAGTCCCTCCTCCTACTTGCAGGGGGGTTCCTACTTTTTACCTCACTTTCCCCTTTATACTTCTCCCCAGTAAGTTTACTTTCTACTTGAAAAAAAAGGAAAGCAAAGCAAAGCAAAGCAAAGCAAAGCCAGTTCATCTTCTCTCAAATTCCTTTAACATACAGTGGCTCCTTTTCCCAAGGTCGGTTGCGACCAGTTAGCCAAGTTGTCCTGTTGGCATGACACAGGGATTTGCTTACTTAGAATTGCTTCTGTAAGTCCTCTGATGAGTCCCCTGACACAGAGAACAGTGTAGCACAGGGCCCTGTGGTGAGGGGAGTTAACACGGATGTGATCACTTTTCCCATCTCTTTAAGCCAGTACTGCCCACCCCGCACAGCACAAACTCCCCTCTTATAACATCTTGTCCAACATTAACGTGTTTTTTTCATGTCATCCTACTGGTTACATCCAGTTGTTTAAATATACTATTGACGGCATCCCTTGTGTGATTAATAAATTTGTTGGTTATAATAGACATTTTTTACCCCATCTATATCTTTGTCAGCCATGGGCCATAATATTCAAATCCTATGATTGTGTGACTTCCAGCATTGAATCTATTAGAAAAAAAAATCTCAGGGACCCTTATATACAGGTCAGAAAATCCACTAGGGACTATAAATCTTTTCTTAGCCCAAAATAGAGCCGAGGCTTGAAAAGGCTGGGGAGGCTGCTATGCTAGAGTGGAACAGACAGCCAATTAGACCAAAGTCCAGGTTCTACTCTAGTCAGCCAGGAGGTTTCTAAGCGATGCCCCCTGACATGCCACCAGACATTTGCTCAGGCCCCAGTCACAGCATGCCGATTGGTTACTCCCTCAAAGGACAGTCCTTTACCATACTGAGACATGGTTCCCATGAGCTTTAACTTTTCATAACCTCCTGGAGAGGCACGAGGTATAGTTAGTGTTGGGGAATGAGAGTCTGATGATTTCTGGGGGCCTCTGTCTTGGTCCCTTAGCATCTGGGAACTATAGTTACACAGCATCCAGCTGGACTTATTACCCCCAGCCATGTTGTCCTGTTGTAAGATAGATATCACGTGAGGTCCCTCCAGAGGGAAACAGGCGGCCAGAGCCTCCAGCCATCCTGTCAGGCATGTGCAGTAGTTCTCTTATTAAGGGCAGGTACAGAATATTTAGTCTGTTCCAACCAGGCACCATTTCTTAAAGCCAGTTCTTTCTCCTAAAGCCTGTTGTGTCCCTTTGATAACTACTTTATCAACCTCTTTTAACTCATGCTTTGTTAGGTTTTCACAAGGGAAAACCAGACTACCAATAAACTGAATGGCTAAGGGAGCCATAGGAGTTGTCTTTGTAATATTTGTAGAAATTCAATCAATAGCCCTGGGGCTGGAGGAATGGCTCAGTGGTTAAAGCACTTGCCTGGCAAGCACTAAGTCAAGTGCTAAGTACTAAGTACTAAGTTTGATTCTCAGCACCACATAAGCTGGGTGTGGTGGCACACGCCTGTAATCCCAGCACTCAGGAGGCTGAGGCAGGAGGATTGTTGTGAGTCCAAAGCCAGCCTGGGCTCCATAGCCAGGGCTACAGGGTGAGACCCTGTCTCTAAAAAAAACAAATAAAATCAATAGCTCTTATAAGACCCAAACTAGTACTCTGACCTTCTTAGTGCTAATTGCATGCCATTGCTATGTGCGTTTGATGCCCATTGCTTCTCTTGGCTAGTGGGATGGATGCCTTTAACTCTAGTGTAATGAGTCCAACCTTTTTCTCGTGTCCGTACAGCAGTCTTGGTGTTCAGTGGCACCTGGTAGGGTCCTTCACAATTAGGCTGGAGTTTATCTTCTTTCCAGGTCTGATTAGTGCCAGGTCACTGGACTGGAAGTGATGTGTTGTGACCTCAGGAGGGGTGTTTGGAAGAGGAGTCCCTTCAGTAACAGTAAGCAGCTTTAGAGCCTGGTCAAGGGCAAAGACCAAAACACTTGTTTGGGGATCTCTCTTTTTCTATGACAATTACTATTTCTCCCCATCTACCACTGCATATCCATTATGCCTTTTACCTTCCAAAACTCGGGAAGAGCCATCCACAATTTGGCCCCTCCTCGCAGTGGCATTTCATTTAAATCTTGCCGGACCTTGGTCTGACATTCTACAATGTCCATGCAATTATGATCTAACTCTTTAGGATCGCCTATTGTTTCTGAGACCAGAAAGCTAGTTGGATTTGAACAAGCATCAGTGGTCTGAACTAAACCATCCTTTGTCAATGGTATAGCTTCATACTTTAGAATTGATGAATCTATAAACTGACATCCAGCTTTTTGGTTTAGGATAGCTTGAACTTGAGAAGTGCTCACCTTAAGGTCACCCCAAAGGTGAGCTTTCTGCTTTCCTCCACCAATAAAGCAGTGGCTGCTATGACTTGTACACATTTGGGCCAGCCCCTTGAAATTGGATCTAATAATTCTGACATAAATGCAGCTAGCTGCCTTTTTCCTCCCCACACCTGGGTGAGCACCCCAACTGCTGTCCACTGTAGCAAGCAGGTGGCAGGGTTTAAACGACAGGAGCGCTAGAACTGGAGCTGTAATCAGAGACTGTCTAAGCTCCTGCAGCATGTTTACTTCTTCCATGGTCCGTTGGAGGGGGTCCAGCTCTCCTTCCACCAGCTTAAGATACAGGTTTTTATTTTTATGTGCATAAGAGTCAACCCAGAGTCTGCAATAACCCACCAATCCTAGGAATTTTTAGAATTCCCTTTTTGTCTTTGCTCTGGGCTAACTCTTAATTCCCTTAATCTTTCACTAACAAAATGACCAAAATATTTAACTTTCCTTTCAGTAAATTGTAACTTACTTTTTGAGATACGCAAGCCCTTTCAGCCCAGAAAATTTAGGAGGCTTGCTGTAGCCCTTGAAACCTGAGGTTTAGTTTTACCCGATAGCAATAAATCATCCACATATTGTAAAAGATTAGTCCCTAGAGGACAGGTGAACTCCTCCAACATGGACTCAAGCATTTGGCCGAGTAGGTTAGATACTTCAGTGAATCCTCCGGGAAGCACCATCCACTGTCCACCAAAATTTTCTCCAATTTATTGGATTTTTTCTATTCAAAGGCAAAGAGGTTCCTGAATTCTGGATCCAACAGATAGACCCAGAAAGCACCCTTAAAATCTATCACACTGAACCATCTGTGGTCTGCAGATATCTTACTTTAAAAAATGTATATGTTTGGAACTCCTGGATGTCTGCTTTTCAGGTCTCACCTTTAGATTTATCAAGGGCACCTGGTGGGACTTGATTGTGGGGAACCCCCATATGCCTGCTCTTCATTAAGAGCCATAAGAGTATGCCTGGCTTCCTCCCCTCTCCACAGGGGGCATTCCCTGTTAAGGTGGCCCAGCTTTCCACATTTATAGCGTTTGCTCTCCCCCTGTGGGCCCTTCCCAGCTTGCTTTTCTCTACTCAGTTGCCCAGCATTCCCAGGGGCACTGGCCGCCTCTGCTCTCAGTCACCCTTTCTACTGTAGCAACCCTGAGCCTTGCTTTTTGTTTCTCCTCAACCTCTGCCACAAACACTTTTTGAGTCTCACTTAAGAGCTCTTCCGCAGACTTTTTCATTCATCCTTCCAATTTTTGTAATTTTTTTTTCTTGATATCCAGCCAATTCCTCGTTACAAAGTTAACTTTTAGGAGACTTCCTCCTACTGGGTCCTCGGGATTCAAACCTGAATATTTTCTCATATGATCCCACAGATGCTGTAGGAAGGCTGCTGGGATTACCTCTTCCTGGTGGAGTTCAAAAACCTCCAATCACTGGAATTCTATCCATACTCAAAACCTAACATGGAAGCTTGGCATGGTGGCACACACCTGTAATCCCAGCTGAGGCAGGAGGATTGCCAGGAGTTTAAGGCCAGCCTGGACTAGAGTGAGACCCTATCTCAAAAACAGTAACAATAGTAACAAAAAGAACAAGAAAAGATGTTTATTGTCCCCACCATCTGGTAACAAAAAGCTCGTGTTTCATTCTTTTTTATTCTGTGTTACCAATATGAGGCTCTTTCACATGGTTCCCTAGCTGCCAACCAGGAAATTTAGAGTCTGAACTACTTGATCTTGAATCTTTCATTGTAAGCAAATGGAAGCCGTAGGTCACTTATGAGGATGGGGCATTTAAACAACATTTTGGGACTTTGGGACCAACTTTCCACCACCCTTTATAATTAACGCCCTGAGGTCTCACATTTGAGCCCTGCCCTCAGGGTCATTGTTCCAGCCAGGATAGCATTAGGGATGTGCTTTCAGCTGACTGACACAGTCTCGTGGACAGATGCTCTCTGCCCGGATAGTAATTGCTGCTCTCCGATCATGCCCCTTTCTTTTTCCCTCTGAACAAAATACCCATAATAGACATTAATTCAGCCCAGCTGCACACTTGTCAAAACAAAGTCTTTTGCCTTTCCACCCTTGAGTTGGTAGAGGTGGGGTCATGTTAACTTTTGAGATCTTCTCAAGGCATCTTTCCTCCAGTCACCTGTATAAGTACTTGACTTCTTTTCTAATGCTAATCTCTAACTCCCTGCTGCTCACCTGCTCCACCAGCACTGGCCCTTCCAGTTTGGCCAAACTGCAAACTTCTTCTATTTTTTCTTTTGTTCTTTTTTTTTTCCTTTTTTGTTTTTCCTTATCTCTTGTATAAGAATAATCCTTGCAAAATTCCAACATTCACCCCAGTAGCCAGGAGGATTTGAGTGAATTCTGATTCTTCAAGAGAATCTATTTCCTCACCAGGCCTAGAATTTTTCACCTCCCATCCTCAAACAAATTGGTTCTAAGTCTGTTAACCAGAGAATGTTCAACCCCTCATAGTAGAGGTTTCTTACAAACTTCTATGTTACCTGGAAATTATTCACCCCCCCCCCCATATTAGAGATTTCTTACAAGCTCCTATGTTACCCCCAATTATTGAGGATATTCCCTGATCACCAAGGCAGTACTATGTAGGATTAACCTTCTTCAACCTTCCTCCCTTGGTCTACATGTGAAGTATTCCTGACCAGCCATGGTTTTCAATTCTTCTTTTAGCATCATCCTTACTGTCTCCAAATATAAGCTGTCTCAGACTTTTCATGGCTCCATAGAGGCTAGACCCACAAGATAGAGCAGGCCACCTACAGAACTAGATGAGGCACCTCCTCCTCTTCTTGGGGTGACCTCCTTCAGCATGAGAGTAAATCCCAGATGAGCCCCTAGATTGTTAGAAATGGCTCACAGGAGTTCACCTGTCCAAGCAAAGGATGTACGTGGGAGACATTGAGAACAGAAATACGAGGCTTTAATTACCATTTTGCAGAAAGAGGAGACTTTCCCACTCACAGGTGAAGAAAGCACACAGATGGCATGGTGGGTGGAGATTTAAAATCCCTAGATCACATGTCCCTCCCCTTGCCTTTTTCCTACTGGATGCACAGTCTTCCCAATAAGATCTAAGGCACTGGACTGGGGTCAAGTCAGTCACTGGAGCATGACCTTTATTCCTCCTCTTTGTCTGGTCACCTGGTCAGGTAGAAGTGTGCAGAAATTGAAAGATCCACCATCTTCATCTGAAAAATGTGCCACTGCTACTGTTAGGTGACACTCACACCTTGAGGCCACTTTGACCTCAGTAAGCTACCAAGGAGCACCGAACTTGCACTGATGTTTTCAAAAATCAATGATGCCTACAATAGCAGTTTGGGAAATGGGACACACACAGTTCTGAGAGTTTTCCATCTCCATTGAGTTCATCTGTAGAAAACTGAGACAAGCAGCCAAGCACCATGGTACGTACCTATAATTCCAGCTAACTGGGAGGCTGAGGCAGGAGGATTGCAAGTTCAAATTCAGCCTGGGCAATTTATTGTCAAAATAAAATAAAAAGGAGGGCTGGAGGAATGGCACAGCAGTTAAAGCATTTGCTTACCAAGCACAAGGCCCTGAGTTATTCCAGCACCGCATAAGGCTGGGTATGGTGGTGCATGCCTATAGTCCCAGCACTCAGGAGAACTGCCATGAGTCCAAGGCCAGCCTGAGCTACACAGTGAGCTCAGGCCCTTGGCTACAGAGTGAGATCCTGTCTCAAAAAAAAAAAAAAAAAAAAAAAAAAGAATAAAAAAAGAATAAAAAGGGCCAGAGATGTACCTCAATTGTAAGGCTTCCCTGGGTTCAATCCCCAGTATTTCCAAAATGAGAGTAGAAAGCGGCCCAGGAAGATGCAGAATGTCCTACCTTGAGGTGTGTAACGCCCAGGGGGTGTATGTGAACTGCAAGGGCCAGTGAGCCTGCTGAAACTGTGTTAAAAGTCACTGGGGTAAGGACCCACAACATTTATCGGATTTGGAAAGAGCCTGTGATCACCTGAAAAGTTTAGCAAAACAAAATAACCCATTTCTCCGGTGAAGCTGGGAACTGGAAGTCCGGGGAACTTGGAGGACACTCACCAACCCCCACCTCCCTTGTTCTACCAGGCAGCGAGACAGGAAGGTGACCGGCACTTCTGTAAAGAGGCCTTGCGTTGACGGGCGCCAAGGGTTTCTCAGACTCTCTGCAAGCTGGCTTTCTCTCTGTAGGTCATACAAGTCTTTTCTTTCCTCTCCCTCCTCTTCCTGTTTTGTTTCCACGGCCACAGAAACTGTTTTGAGACGCAGCCTTGGTAAGTCTCCACATGGCTCGGGCTGGGCTCCCCGGGCGAGCTGCGACGACACAAGGGAGCCCATGCCGCACCGCTGCCTGCTCCGGGCCGGCCTGCAGTGCAGGAATGCTGCGTGTCGCCAGGAAGGACAGAGCGTGGCCTCCTGCGATCTGTGGAAACCACGCTTTCAGGGCCCTTTTTCAAATGCCAGGGCTATTTCTGGGTTCCTCTAAGTACTTGTAGCTGTACTTTGAGTAGCCATTAATGAAAGTGACGTGCTGATAAAAAGCTCGAGTGTGTTCTGAGGCACGTACAGCAGCACCTGCGTGTGTGGAAACTGGCGTAAGGCCCACCCGCGAGGGGCCTTCTTCACCACGTGTGGCGCTGAGGGCATCGGGCGCCGCCTTCTGCAACCCACGGCCCCTCCTCTTCCCACGGGCCAAATGCCAGCAGCTCTTTATAGATGAGGAAACAGCCTAGCGAGGTAGAGTGGCTCCCATTCTAGAACCCAGGTGCTTTTTGGTTTTAATTTTTGTGGAACCAGAGATGACCCCAGGGCCTTCACAATGAGCTACGTGCCAGCCCATGTTGTCGTTCTGATTTTGAGACAGGGCCGCGCTAACTTATGGAATTTCCCACACTGGGCTCAAACTGGAATCCTCCCGCCTCAGCCTCCTGGACTGCTGAGATGCCAGGCCTGTGCCACTCACCTCTTCCTGGCCTCTCCCAGGAGACTGGCACAGCTGTGCTTTAGAATCCCTCCGGGGCTGTCCCCTCACTAAGACATGTCCAAGGGCCCTCAAGCCCAAAAGGGCGCTCCAGGGTTGGCCTGGTGGGAGCAGTCTGACGAGAGGGCCGCCGCACTTCCGGGCCTTGGCCACACGCGGGAGAGCACAGCGATGCGGCAGCTGCGGGGGCAGAGGGTGCAGGCTGAACGCAAGCCTGCCTACCGCCCCTCAGCTCCCCTGTGCAGATCACAGAGGGCAGTGGCCACAGTGCCCTGTGAGGAGCAGCTTCTGTCCAAAGCCAGGCCTAACTCCAGAACCACCACGGGCTCGCTGGGCTCAGGTCTTGGGTCTTCTTCGAACTAAGGCTTTTGCTATTCCATTACCCAAAGACACATTCTGAACCCAACAGTCTGCCAAAAACATATACACCTTTCCCTTCTGGGAGATTCTACCTGCTACAAAATGCGGCTGGGCCTCCCAGGCTCGAGCCGCCACAGGCCTGACTCCAGCCCCGGCCTGTGCAACTTAGTAACTTAGGGAGATCCTGTCTCAAAATTAAAAATTAAAAAGGCCGGGTGAGAAAATCTTGGGCTTGATCCCCAGTACCACACCAAAAAAAAAAAAAAAAAACCTGATTCTAGCTCGTAGCCAATGTACTGGAGGCTGAAACGGATGTGTTTCTCCTGTGCTCAGCCCAGACCTGGCCTATCTGAACCTCATCCTGAAACTCCTCTCCACATCCCCACTTGCTGAAGACAAGAAGCTTGTGTAGAGAGCTCGGGCCTACACAGCAAGGGGGGTCCACACTGATGTCCCCTCCTTCCAGAAGGTCTCCTTTAATGTAGGGTCTGCCTCTGCTCCCTTGGATGCCTCTGTGGGAGTCTTCAATCCCAACAAGCAGTATTCCCATGCTAAACATGTTTAGAGCCAGGCAGAGCTGACCGGCCCTGTGATCCCAGAACTCTGGGAGGCTGAGGCAGGAAGATTGCAAATTTGAGCCCAGCCTAGGCAAATTAGCAATTTAATGAGACCTTGTCTCAAAAAATGGGAGGTAGCTGGGAGCGTGAATCAGCAGTTAAGGCACTTGCCTACCAAGTGCAAGGCCCTGGGTTTGATTCCCACACCACATAAGCTGGGCTTGGTGGTGCACACCTGTAAATCCCAGCACTCAGGAGGCTGAGGCAGGAAGATTGCCACGAATCCAAGGCCAGCCTGGGCTCCATAGCGAGTTCAGAACCAACCTGGAATGCACAGTAAGACCCTGTGCCAAAAAAGGCGAGGATGGGTTAGAGATGCAGCTGAGTGTGAAGGCCTTGGATTCAATCCCCAGTCCAGTACCAGAAAAGAGAGGGAAAGAGAGAGAGAGAGAGAGAGAGAGAGAGAGAGAGAGAGAGAGAGAGAGAGAACACACACACTTTGCCACTGAGTGTGTAAATCACCCTCTCCCTTCTTGCCTTAAGAAAACACCATAGTTTTCTCAGGCTCCCAGAGTACTATGATTCCCTGAACAATGTTAATAATAAAAGTATCTGAAAGTTTTACATGCCCTTTATAGTTTAGGAAATGATTTTCCATCAATGAGCTCACGTTAAAATCCTCAGGACAACCCTACACAGAAAATAGGGACTGTGATTCCTGCTGGCTCTGGAGGTTTGGAACCAGAGGCTTGAGAACATTTCTCAAGGTGACATTCCATTCATCCCACCAGCAAGACCAGCGAGATCCAAAGAAAGCCAAGGGAACGGTGAAAAACAAGGACATGGAACCCTCCAGCCAACTTTGTTTTTTGTTTTTGAAGCAGGGTTAGCTCTATAGCCCAGGCTGGTCCTGAACTCACTTTGTAGCCCAGGCTGGGCTTGGACTCACAGCAACCCTCCCACCTCAGCCTCAACTGCTGGGATTACACGTATGTGCCATCACACCCAGCTTTATGTGATGCTGGGTAACTGAACCCAGGGCCTTGAGTTTGCAAGGCAAGACCTTTAACCCCTGTGCCATTCCTCCAGTCCTGTTCTTTCTCCTTGATGGCACTGGGAATGAAACTCGGGGCCTGAGACACACCAGGCAGGTCCTCTACCAGGGAGCCACAGAGCCATGCCTACCCTCTTCTAGTCAATTATGTGGGAAGGGAGTAGAAGGAAAGTGGGCCCCCTAGCCAGTCAGCACCTTGGAAATGAGGAAAAAGGCCTTTGCTGGCCCCTTCCTGTCCTTTTCTCACCATGTGGCTCTCAGAGCCTCCCGAGAACCAGCACCCTGAGGGTCCTTCCCTAAGCCCAAGACCCACTTGGAACTGTCAGGAGCAGAAGTGCTGTGTCCAGGGGAGGGGCAAAGGAAGGCCACTGTCCTCCCTGGCACAGGTCTCTAACTCTCTCACACTGCATCCTGCCACACACCACTGGAAAGTGGCAGAGTGTGACTCTTCACTCTAAAAGAGATAGCAGGGTGCCCAAGGTCAACTGCACGGTCACCTTAAGTTCCAGGATGAAAAACGAGGACACCCTTGACATGCTTTGTCTAGAGGGGCTGGTCAGTCAGGGAACTCTGAGCACCCAGTCTGACTGTCTACCAGGTATATCCAATCTCTGCCCTTACTCACTGTTTTTTATAACTCATTTTTTCTTTAATGTTATAATGAAAAACAAAAAATACTTTGAGACAGGGTCTCATTCTATAGTCCAATCTGGTCCTGAACCCATTATGTAACCCAGGCTGGCCACAAACTCACAGCAATCCTCCTGCCTCAGCCTCCTGAGTGCTGGGATGCGAAATTGTTTTCCAAAGGAAGATTTGTTATTTATATGCATTAGCTATATTGTATATTTTAGATGTGGCCCAACACAGTTCCTCTTCACCCAAAACAAAAAGAAAAACAAATAAACCAGCCAGACCCTTGACACAGGCCTATAATCCCAGCACTCTGGGAGGCTGAGGCTGGAGAATTGCAAGTTTAAGCTCAAACTGGGCAATTTAATGACTGAGTGAGTGTCTTAGTTACTTATTCATTGATGGGACAGAATGTCCAAGATCCATAATTTAAGGAAGGAAGATTCATTTTAGCTCACAGTTTCAGAAGGTCTCACGTGGTCCATTCACAGGCAGCCGGCAACAGTGGGGTCTCCCGGCGGAGGGTGGATTGCTGCTCAGAGCGCAGCAGGAGCCCAGGGAGAGGAGACCGGGCTGTCCCGGGAAGAAGCTGTGACAATGTTCCTTGAATTACATCAAGCTGCCACTTACCAGTTGACACCATCACTTCGGGACACACCCGCCCCTTTCAGTCAGACCCCACCTCCCCACAGCGTGGGGCTCCACGGTTACCCCACTATATCCAAATATGTGAGGCTTTGGGGGACACTCCAGATCTAAACCATAGTAGCAAGACCTGCCTCAAAATGAAAAATAAAAATCAGCTGGAGATACAGTTCGCTATGAAGACCCTAGGTTGGACCCCGTATCACAACAAAACAAAACAATACAGGCCCAAACCCCAGGGTTTCACAGGGCCAACACATCACTTTATATACTGTCCCAGGCTGTCAGTAGGTAAAACTGCTCCAGGGCAGGAGGCCCTGCTGGGCCTGAGGGGCCAGGGCTTCTGGCTCCCAGAAGAGGTATGAGGGTACAGTGTGGCCGCCAGGCCACAGAAGATGATGTTTCTCAGAGCTAAGACCAAAGCCAGGCATGGTGGCACATGCCTGCAATTCCAGCCCTCAGAGGCTGAGGCAGGAGGACTGCACGTGCTTGAGGCCAGCCTGGGCTACATAGTGAGTTCAGAACCAGCCTGGACTAAGGAGCAAGACTCTGTCTCAAAAAAGAAAAAGAGAAGAAGACCATTTTTCTTGCACTTACCAAACACCAGGCACTTGAAAGCAACCATCACATTTGATCCTCACTTCCTTCACAGAGCCATCCCGAATGAGATCGTACAGGGCTGTCAGGGTCGTGGGCTACTCTATGGCCGCCAGGATGTGGATGCTTAGGGAGGGACCTGAAGCAGGCCCTGGCCACAGAGGGGAGCCAGCTGTGGGCAAGGCAAGGCCGTGTGTCACACAGAAGCAGAGTGTGAGATGAAAGCCCAGCTTTGGAACCAAGGCCTCTGGAGGACAAGAGAGCTCAGGAGGCCCTGGGCCACGGCAAGAAGCCCTTTCCGAGAAAGAGGCCCGCCCCTGGCTCAGCCAGGAGGGCAGGGGTGAGGAAACCCAACCACCACCATGCCTGGGGGGCAGCAGAGAGGGGAGGAGCCAGGGCGAGGGGAGGAGTCAGGGTGGGGGAGGAGCCAGGGTGAGGGGAGGCGCTGTGAGCCTGGCTGGGCACTAGGCCATGTGACCTTTCCCTGCAGTGGCTTCTGAGTCATCTCTGGGGACCCACCCTGTGAAAGACCCTGGGACCTCTGCGCCTTTCATCCCCAGGAGGCCACAGGCATCCCAGACGCCCTCTACTTACATGCTGGGAGAAGGTAGACTCTCGCCAGGCTGTGCTGTAGCCAAGATCTTGCCTGCTGCTGGGGTGAGGACAGGCCCAGGGGATGGGACTGGGGAAACAGACATCAGAAAGGCTTTCCTGTCACGGGGCCATGGTGTCAGCTGCAAAGGAAGGGATGTGGGCAGCCTGTGTCACAGACAATGGGCTCTGACTGCTATGTAATTGTGTTTATCAGCTTTCTGCCACTGTGCCAGAGTGCCTGAAATGTTGTTCAACTTTAAGGAGTTTGTCATGGTACCTTACTCTGTCACTTGGAGCTTGTGGTGGTATCCGGGTGAGTGAAATGGCGTAGGAGGCTTCATGACAGCCACAAAGCAGAGAGAAAGAAAGAAGTTGGGTCCCAGTATTCCCCTTGAGGGAACATCCCCAGTGACCTAACTTCCTCCCGCTAAGCCCCACTTCCTAAAAGTCCCACCACTCCCAGAGTGCCACGGGATCCAGCCACATGGGCCTTGGGAGGAAATTTAGGACCCAAACCCTAACAGCAACTTCCACCCCTGCTTCCCTGACACCCTGTCAGCTCAAAGGTCAGGGATCTCGGGCTAGACGCAGCGGGCCACACTGCTGAGGACATAGAGGCAGTTCTGGCTCTGTAGGTGCCAGACACCAAGCAACTGGCCCAGAGACTTTTAATCCCTCATTGGCTCAACTAGGTCTTCTTGTGTTCAGAACGGGGTCACACAACGGCCCCTGTGTGGACCGGCATTCTATTTGACAAATAAAAAAAAATTTTTTTTTAACCTGGAATGGAACCCAGAGCCATCACCCTGAGCTATATCTCCAGCCCTTTTTATGTTTTATTTCGAGACAGGATTTCACTAAATTGCCCAGGCAGGGCTCACACTTGGGATCTTCCCGACTCAGCCTCCCAGACTGCTGGGATTACAGGCTGGCGTGACCACACCCTGCTCACTCTGGGCCAAATTTTGAAGGCATGAGAAAGGAACATGCTAATAGGCTTGCTCACATCACTCAGGTGTCTGCCTTCTAACCGCTGAGCTGGTACCCCTCTCATGGTTACCAAGTCCCCATTCTTGGTATCTTGTCCTTGTTTTTTTTTTTTTTTTTTGGAGGAGAGACGGGTTGAGTTCCCTGGTGATGTTGTGCCATTGTAATGTGAGCGATGTCCTTGCCCCTAGAACCAGAGCAATTGCACTTTGAGCTGGAATGGAGCGAGGCCCCACAGAGTCGCTCTTCTTGGTTCTGTCCCGGAGTCTGTGCGGCCACCACCACCCAGGCGCACGCCTTCCCCAGGCCTCCCTGGGCAGGCCTCCCCTGCCCACTCACGCTGCCCATAGTTCATCAGCTGAATGTAGGAAATCACCAGGAATAAACGAGGTGCGGTGGGGTGTAAGTCAGCTTGGTGGCAGCTACTTTGTCCCAGCTACTCAGGAGGCTGAGGCAGGACAATTACAAGTTGAAGGTCAACCTAAGAATCTTAGCAAGATACCGTCTCAAAAAATAAATAAATAAATAAAAAGGGCTGGAGATATAGTTCAGTGTGATATAACTCAGGTACTGGCCTCAATCCCCAGTCCTGGGAAGGAAGGAAAGAAAAGAAGAAAGCAAGAAATGAACAAACCGGAAGTTCTAAACCCTGGAGTGTGTAGTAACCCTCAGGCTCGCAATCTGGTCACTCGACACAGTTAATGAGTGATCACATTATTCTTGCAGCGTTTGCTCCCTTTTCACAGACCACCCTGGTCTGTGTTGGTTGTCTGGCTGGGTGGGTGGTTGGTACTGGGTCTTGAACACAGGGCCCCCATGCTAAACTCCATACCCAGTCCCTTTTTTTTGTTTGTTTGTTTTATTTGCGATGGGGTCCTGCTAAATTGCCCAGGTTGAACTTGAACTCGAGATCCTCCTGCCTCAGCCTGCTGAAATGCTGGGATTGCAGGCCTGTACCACCAGGTCTGCCTCCAGCATGCATTTCCCTAGCATCTTCCAGCAAAATGGCCCCGGGTCTTTATACCCAGAAATTTCCTTCAATTCTTAATATTCCTGAGAATTCTTCTATCACAGCACTTTTACAATTTTCATTACTTTTTTCCCTTCCTGGCGCAAGAGACGGAACCACGGAACTGAGGCCTCACATATGCTGGGAAGTGCTCTGCCCTGGAGCCGCACCCTAGGTCTCATTAGTTCTCTCTCTCTCTCTCTCTCCCCCCCCCCCCCCCATCTGTAGCCCAGGCTGGTCCTGAACTCATTATGGAGCCCAGGCTGGCCTTGAAAGAGCAATCCTTCTTCCTCAACCTCCCAAGTGCTGGGATTAGAAGTGTGTCCCACTACACTCGGCTAACTTCAGGTGGTGCTGGAGAACCGAGCCCAGGGCCTTGTGCTTGTAGGCTAGCACTCTAAGCACTGAGCTACACCCCAGCTGTCCTTAGTGTTCTCTAACCAGTCTACCTGTGGCTCCCATCCTAGATCAGATCTGGGATGAACGTTCTGCCTCTGTCTCTTCTCTGCAGCCCGTTCTCCCACCTAGAAACCTTCCCTACATTCTTCCAGCACTAACACCCCTCTCGGACCCACTGCACATCCTGAAATGAGACTGTGAAGTCACTTGACTCAGTGCTTTGGGAGCAGGCCACCCGTGGGTTGACTGTCTCGCACACAGCCTTCTGTCATACCTGGGGTATGTGATTGGATTCCATCCAGAGTGAGTTCAAGACCAGCCTGGGCTACAGAGTGAGACCGTGTCTCAAAATAAGTACATAAATAAATATGGCAAGAGGGGACTTTGGAGTGAGCTTTAGCAGCAGTTTAAGGCTAGAGAATCTAGCAATCAGCCTTAGTGACTAAGGTGCTTAGCGTAGGCCAGCCCCTTACCCAGCTACACTATAAAAACCCCTAGACAGTGAGCCACAGGCGAAACCCACCTTTCCGAGTCCCCTTCTGTCCAGCAGAAGATTTATCCTCCTTCTATCTCCTGTAACTTTCCCAATAAACCCTTCTCTTCACACACACACAAAAAAAGGGGCGAGAGATTTACATACACACACACACATACAAGAAAAAAAGGAACAAATTTGACTGCTATCACAGCAATGTCGTACACAAGTTGGAAGGTTCTCGCTTCTGTAAGAGTCTGAGTGCAATACAGTGAGTCCCTGGCACGCAGGCACCTTCCAGTTTGTTGCTCTGCCCTTGGGCCATTTGTCTATTATTTGTGGCTGAAGCCAGCACACTACAATGTCCTGTTCCTACCAGGGAAGAAAGGAAGGAGGAATGAGGAAGGCACCTGCCTTCAAAGAGACAACTGTCAGTAGCCAGGGCTCAGCTGCGTGGCCACGAAACAGGAGAGGTTGGGAAATGCTGGCATCAGCGAGGTGCCTGTACATCTAGTCGTCTTCTTCCTCTTTCTCTTCTCCTCCTCCTTTTCTTCTGCTGGCCTCAAACTCACTGCGTAGCCCAGGCTAGCCTCACACTCATGGCAATCCTCCTGCCTCAGCCTCCGGAGTGCTGGGAGTACAGAAGTATGCTACCACACCAGATTTATGTGGTGCTGGGGGATCCAACCCAGGGCCAAGCACACTAACCATTATGCCGTCGCTCCAGCCCTCATTTGCAGTTTGACACCATTGCAACAAAGGCCTGGGGAACACAGGTTTAGTGGCACGCGCCTATAATCCCAGCACTTGGGGTGGTTGAGGCAGAAGGATTGTTGTGGGTAAGAGGCCAGCTTGGACTACAGAGTGAGTTCAGGACCAGCTGGGACTACAGAGTAAAATCTGTCTCTAAATCCAAAAGAAGAAGAAAGAGAAACGCCTAGGCCTGGGGATGCTGTGCCTCTTTCCCTGTCCTTACTTAGGGTGCAGAAAAGGAAGTCCTGGGGATGGATTGCAGAAGTAAATTTGACAGCACAGAATTCTTAGGGGGATTTTCAGGCCTGTGGTTCTGGCCACACCCCAGAGCTGTCAAACAAGAGGAATTGAAGTTATTTCCTTCAGATTCCAGACCCATGTGTCGTACCCTTGTCTCGCAACCCTTTCTGTGACTGGCTGGGTGGAGTAGTTCCATCAGTAATGTGGGGAAAGTGCCCCTATGAGCAGAGGGTGCTGGGTGGAGGACGCACCGTGCACAGGAAGCACCAGGCTGAGGGCCTGCTGTGCACAGGGAATGCCAGCTGATGGCCCACTGTGTACAGAGGACACCAGGTTGAGGGCTTCTGTGTGTAGAAACATAGGGCTAAGGGCCCAGGACAGGCTACCTGGGTGGAGCCCACAGAGATAGGGGGTGTCCAACAGAAGACAGTGCCCATTGGCTTCTTCCTCTTGCCCAGAAAACTGACCTCATCTTTGGCCTAGGGCTTCCTGTTTGCCAGTAACTGCTTGGTGGGGCAAGAAGCTTCAGTCCACGTCAGCCTTGGGCCAGTGAGTCACGGTGCCAATGGGAGTTGCCTTTGCTCACGTTCCAGGCTGGGCATGGACAGGAGAGTAGAGGGGCCTGCAGAGCCAGCTGGTTTCCACTGGCTTATGTTCGTGCATGTGTGCGTGCGTGTGTGTGTGTGTGTGTGTGTGTGTGTGTGTGCATGTATGTGCATGTGTGTTTGTCAAGGCTGGGAGGTGAAAGGTGATACAACACTATTGTAGAAAGTTAGGAACTCAAAGTGAATCTTGCAGGCTGAGGGTGCCGCTCAGCGTTTGAAGCACTTGCCTAGCAAGCACAAGGCCCTGAGTTGTACTCCCCAGCACATCAGCTGGGAATGGGGGTGCACGCCTGTGACCTTAGCACTTGGGAGGCTCAGGCAGGAGGATTGCCATGAGTTCAAGTTTAGTCTGGACTACATAGTGAGTTCAGGATCAGCCTGAGCAAGACCCTGTCTGTAAATAAATAAATGAACTTTATCACTTTTAGCGGCAATGATGACCCAACAAGGGAAGAGAGTTATCAGCAGAGAAAGTCCTCAGCTATGGCCTGGGAGTCACTCTCTGGCTGCCACTGATCTGTGTGACATTCTGTGTTTCCCCTTTTTAGAAAGAAAGTCAGAATGCCTTGGTCAGCTCAAAAGGCTTATGAAACGGAAGTGAGAGTGGGACTGCTTGCCTTGCAGAGGCACCGAGGTGCGCCTGGCACTCGCCCAGCCCAAGGCACCTGGTGTGGAGCTGGTATGCTTAGTCACTCTTTGGCAAGCACTGTCCATGGTCAATGTAAGAAAACACCAGGCCGGCCTGAGGGCGTGGCCTGTCATCCCAGCACTTGGGTGGCAGAGCGGCAGAAAATGGCAAATCCAAGCTCAGCCTGGACAGCTTAGCAAGACCTTGCCTCAAATAATTTTGAAACAGGACTGAGAATGCAGCTCAGAGCAAGGGCCCTATGTTCAATCCCCAGTTCCATAAAGAAAAAGGAAAAAGGAAAATTTCGAAAAGAGAAGGAAAAACACCAAAACAGAGTGAGGGTCATCACTCCCTGGCAGGACACTATCCCAGGATGCACCAGGCCTGGCTCCATCCCAGCACCTAACAGCAGTGGTCCAGGGACTTGCCGAAGGTCACAAAGGGAAGCTGGGAAGTGTGAACCGGGCAGCTCCCAGCTGTGGCACATGCCCTGTGTTCAGGCAGCGTTGGTGTCCTCCAGTCTGCACCTGCTTGCCCAGGAGTGGAATCCAGACTTTTGCCCTCTGCCGCCACCATGCCCCACCCTCCCAGGTTGCTCAGAGTTACTTAGCTGCAATCCAGTAGTGTGACCCAGGATGTTGAGGATGACCCAGGGTTCGTGAGCCAGGGCCATGGCTGCCCCTGTGTCATGGGCGGACAGCAGGGTTAATGAGTGGGAGCTCTGGAGCCAGACTACATGGGTTTCGGGAGGGTGGGGGGTGGTTATTTGTTTTGTCTTGTTTTGTTTTTCTGAGACAAGATCTCGCTCTGTGGTCCAAGCTGGTCTTGAACTCACTATGGAGCCCGGCTAGCCTCGGAAGTACAAACCTCTGCCTCCCCAGTGCTGGGATTACTGGCGTGTGCTGCCACCACCATGCCAGCTTATGTGATGCTGGGTTCCAACCCAGGCCTTTGCACTTGCTAGGTGAGCGCTTTGACCACCGAGCTCCACCTCCAGCCCCAGTGCTGAGACCTTTAGCAGGTAGGAGGCAGTTGGGTCCCAGACGCTGCCTTTCAGGGGGACATCGGGACCCTGCCTTTTCCTGTCCCTGCTTTCTGCAGCTCTGCAGTGAGCAGCCTTGGCTCACCACACACCATCTGCTGTATGGAGCTGCCTCTCCACAGGCCTGCAGTTGGTAAAGCTGAGTTACTATGAGCAGGAACATCTGAAAGCAGCTGAGCCAAAATCAATCTTTCCTCCTCTGTGCTGAATATCTCAGACCATTGTCACAATACCAGAGACCTCAGCCACCCACTTGCTAGCTATGTGGCCCTGATAAACTCTGTGCCTCCGCTTTCTCAGCTATAAAATGGAGATTCAAGGTATAGCTAGTGAGGTGGCACACACCTGTAATCTCAGCACTCAGTAGGCTGAGGCAGGAGGACTGAGACTTCGCAAGTCCAGCCCAGACTACATAATGAAAGACACAAGCTTGCATTTAACCCATGAGGTTGTTCTTAGAACAGAGCTGAGAAGTCCTCCGACCGGCACCGGCAGGAAGCGAACAGTGTCAAGGACTTGCTCTTCTTGAGAGTGGCTGCAGCCAAGAACTGTGGCCCCTTCACAGGGACAGCCATTCTGCGGGGGCCACGTTACTAACTAGGATGAGATCCCTGGCAATACTCTAAAGCACCAGGACTCTGTTATGTGACTTGTTTGGACTGAGCCCAGTACCAGGCACCTGGCAGGTACTTGGAAAGCAAAGGCCAACAGAGAGCCTTGGGACCCTGTCCTGTCACCACAGCATGCAGAGGGCAGAGACAGGACACCAGCTGTACAGAAACTTTTTTTTTTTTTTTTTTTTTTTTTTTTTGATGGCACTGAGAATTGAAGCCAGGGCCTTCACACAGACCTACATCCCCTTCCCAGTTTTATGTTTGATTTTGAGACAGAGTCTTACCAAATTGTTAAGTAGCCCAGGCTGGGCTCAAACTTACCATCCTCCTGCCTCAGCCTCCCAGAGGGATAGGATGGCAGGCCTGTGACACCACACCAGCTCCCTTTCAATTCTTTGCCATCCCAGCCGTCATTCCATTGGCTCAGCACTGGAAAGTCAGTGGAACTCCCACACAGAGGGCATGACATGCCAAGGGGCTGGAGCCAGGAAAGCTGCGGTGAGGACAGGGTGGCTCCTGCCTCTCAAGGTGGAAGGCAACTTCCTGTCCCCAACCCCGCAGCTGGCCCCGGCCTCTTCTCTTCCCTTCCCCTTCCACCCAGACCTTCAGATCACTGGCTTCAGCCTGAAAAAGCCATTAGGAGCTGCTACCTCTGGTTGTTTCCTGTGGCCCTGCTTCCTGAGCAGGCCTGGGCAGAGTGCTTGCTCGCTGAGGCCAGGTCAGCTCAGCAATCCCGCCGGTGTCATCCAGGGGCTGCTTCTCAAGCCAACGGCCACACCTGAGAGGGGGTTGCCTTAACAGTTGCCACATCTGTGCTGACTAACCTGGCTGGCTCCTGAAGAGCTGAGACCTATTTCCTAATAGAAATGTGGTTGCTGGGCTGGGAACAGAGCTCAGTAGTTACAGTGCTAACCTAGCAAGCTCAAGACCCTGGGTTCACTCACTCTCCCGCCACATAAGCTGGGAACGGTGGCACGTGGCTGTCATCCCAGCACTCAGGAGGCCAGGCAGGAGAACTGCCTGTCTTCAAGGCCAGACTGGCCTACATAGTGAGTTCAGGACCAGTCTGGGCTACAGAGTAAGACCCTGTCAAAAAAAAAAAAAAAAAAAAAAAAACAGTGCTTTTCAAACTAAAGTACGAATAAACATCTGGAATCCTGTTAAAAATGCATATTTTGGGGGCTGAGGTATAGCTCAGTGTCTTACTTATCTTGTTGCTATGACAAAAGACCCAGCTTCCAAAATTTAAGGGAGGACAGATTCACTCAGCTCACAGTTTCAGAAGGCCTCTCGCACACAAGTCCAGTCATGAGTCAGCCAGTAACGGCGAAGGCCCATGGCAGAGGCTGGGGCGCTGCTCACCCCACTGCAGAGAGGACCCAAGTGAAGCAGGAACCAGCCCCTGAGCTCTCCCAGGAAGATGCTGCGACAATATTTCTTCTTCCTTCCTTTAAGTACTTTAAGCTCCCTGTTGCCCCTCCCTCACGTGCTGGTCCACAGGTCAGTAACACCTGAAATTTCTGCCCGGGCAGTCCCCCATCTCAACAAATTACCCAGTCCTTCCAGGTCAAGCCTTGCACACCTGCCCCTTCCAGGCAGGCCCGACCACGCAGGAACACTCAGTTCCAAGTACATGAGGCCTTGGGGGAAGTCCCACATCCAAACCGCAACTCTCAGCGACAGCGCCCTTGCCTAGCAAGCTCCAAGGGCCTGTGCTGGATACCAGCACCACAAACAAATTTTAAAATGCAGATTCTGGTCAAACAGGTGTGGGTCTACCAAGCCCCCCGGGTGACTTGCTCCAAAGAGCTGAGTAGCAAAAACAGCAGGAGAAATCTCCGAGCAAGTGATGGACATCCACTGTGGCAAGTTAAGCAAGAAGAGAGGTGAGGTGCCTGACAAGGCTGAAGGATGGGATTAGTAGGCTGGTGGAGCAGGTCTGGAGTGTCCGAACTCTGGGAGGCTGAGGCAAGAGAAGCACACATTTGAGCCAAGCCCAGGCAATTTAGCCACTTGCCCAGACTCAAACAACAGAAAGGGGCTGGGGATGTAGCTCAGAGCACAGGCCCTGGGGCAGTTCCCAGTTTGGAAAGAGAAAGAGAGAAAGGGGGTGGGGAGAGAAGGAAGAAAGGAAAAGAAGAAAAAAGAGACAAGAGTGGAGTTTGGCCTGTGAAAAAGGACCCCACACCCACAGGCCCTCTGTCTTCTGCCTGCGCTCTGCTGCTCTGGCCTCTCCCGCTTCCCTCCTCCCTCCCAGGGTCCTTTGCCTCAGGCAAATCTACCACAGTTCTGGGACCATGGTCTTGTCTCTTCCTTTCTTTTTCTTTTTCCTTTTTGTAGGCACAGTGTAGAACCCAGAGCCTCACATACTCATGTACAGTAGGCATGTGCTCCACCGTAAACGTACAACCGCAGTCCTTCTTAATTTTTTTTTCTAATTTTGGGACAGGATCTTGCTATGTAGCCTCTGCTCAGGATCCTCCTGCCTCAGCTTCCTTTGTAGCTAGAATTACAGCCAGGCTTGCCTCTTCTTGGAGCACCCCCAGCTTCAGTAACCCTGGAAAACTTAGCAACGTAGGTACAGACCTGATGTTTTCCTTACACCTGCTCGGTACGATGCGTCTCTCCAGCCGCCACCTGCCCGGATAGTTTCAGTCCTTGTGGTATGCTTGGGCTGTGACTGCTGCTGAACTCACTATGTAGCCCAGGCTAGCCCCAAATTCACAGCAATTCTCCTGCCTCAGCCTCCCAAGTGCCGAGTGCACACGCAGCCCTGCTTCGTTTCATACGGTACTAGAGACCAAGCAAGCCCAGGGGTGCTCTCTCACTAAGCTGCACCCACAGCCCTTTCACTCTTTGCTCATATGGGACTTGAACTTGAGATCCCCCTGCCTCAACCTCTGGAGTAGCACCCTTCTGCCCAGCCAAAGCTGCAGTTTTTCATTGGCCAATTCTTTGCTCCTCCTTGTTCTACCTGTTTTCTTTCCCTGTCCCAAGACCCTTCCAGCTGGAAAGTTGACTTTAAACAGTCCCTTTACTGCAGTGAAGCTATAACATTCCCCGGGTCTCTCCGCAGACTTAACGCAGTCCTAGCCGAATCTCAGCTGGCTTCTTGGCAGAGTTGATCAGAAAGTTTGTATAGAATTTTGAGAGACCCAGAAAACTCAAAATAATCTTGAAAAAGAAGGTTGGAGGACTCACCAGTCCCAATTTGAAAATTTACTACACAACTATAGTAATCAGTACAGGGTGGTCCTGGCAGAGGGTGGGCATACAGATCAGTGGAGTGGAACCGAGAGTCACAAATAAGCGCCTATGTTTAAAATAAGTTTGACTTCTGACAAGGATCCCGAGGCAATTCGAACAGCATTCAGCAAACGGTCCTGGAACATAAGGCAGTGAGGGATGGGGCGGGGCTCAGGGGCGGGGGCGGGGCTCCGGATGGAGGCGCACTTCCGGAGTGCTCTAGGCCCTGGCCTGCACGCTCCAACACCAAGTAAAAATTAACCATGCATGTAGTTGGGTGTGGTGATGCATGCCTGTAATTCCAGCTCTTGGGAGGCTGAGGCAGGAAGGTTGCCTAGGCTGCATAGTGAGCTCAGGACCAGCCTGGACTACAGAGCAAGACCCTGTCTCAAAAAGAAATGAAGACTTCTACCTTGACCATAGCATGAATCAAGTCAAAACACATCGTACATGTAGAAACTAAAATTTGAAAAAAACCCTAGAGGAGGGTAGAAGATGGCCTGGAGGACTAGCACAGCAGTTAGAGCACGTGCCTAGCAAGCTGAAGGCTCTGAGTTCAATTCCCCAAAAGCCAGGTGTGGTGGCACACCCATGATCCCAGCACTCACTAGGGTTGCTGAGGCAGGAAGATTTCTGCAA
This sequence comes from Ctenodactylus gundi, assembly GCA_004027205.1. Classification (NCBI taxonomy): domain Eukaryota; kingdom Metazoa; phylum Chordata; class Mammalia; order Rodentia; family Ctenodactylidae; genus Ctenodactylus; species Ctenodactylus gundi. The sequence goes on along the minus strand of PVKB01005011.1, from coordinate 85,817 downwards.
GTCTGAAGCCAGCCTGGGCTATGTAGTGAGTTCAGGACCAGCCTAGACTACACTGCAAGCCCTACTCTCAAAAAGCAAAAACCTCTGTGACAGGAGATAACCCAATCTGAAAACGGGCAAAGGGGCTGATTAACATTTTCCCAAAGAAGATTATACAAATGGCAAATAAAAAGATGCTCAGCATTCCCAGCCAGCAGAGAAATGCACAGTGAGATCCTGTCTCAAAACCAAAAGTAAAAGACAGCAGGGGCGTTTTCAGCCTGCTATATTGCTAGTAAGAATGGAATAGCACCTCCACTGTGGGAAATAGTGTGACATCCCTTGGAAGGTTATCCATTCAGTGCCATACGGCCCAGCAGCTCCAACCCGAGGTGTACACAGTCACTCAGAAACAAATGTTCACCCAGGCACGGTGGCCAGGAATGGAATCCTGGCACTCTGAGAGGCCCAGCCCAGGCAATTTAGAAACTTGGCAAGACCTTCTCTCAAAATCAGAAATAAAATGGGCTAGGGATGTAGCTCAGCACAAATGCCCTGGGCTCAATCCATAGAGGATAACAAAAAGAAACCAAGTGTTGGCTGAGGGCGTAGCTCAGTGGTTAAAGTGCTTGCCTAGCACATGCAAGGCCCTGGGTTTGATTCCCCAGCACCACATAAAGAGTAGCCAGGCACTTGGGAGGCTGAGGCAGGAGGATTGTTGTGAGTTCCAGGCCAGCCTGAGCTACACAGAGAGTCCAGAAGCAGCCCCAACTACAGGACAAGACTCTGTCTTAAAAAAAAAAAAAAAAAAAGCACCACCAAATATTAATACATGCTGTAACGTACATGAGCTTTTTTCATTTGGGAGGGGGAATATTAATTATTTTTGAGACAGAATCTCTATAGGCTAGTCCATAAATCATTATGTAGCCCAGGCTGGCTCCAAACTCAGGTAATTCTCCTGCCTCAGCTTCCCCAGTGCTAGAATTATCGTCATGTGGCACCCCGCCCGGCTGAAAGGCTGATCAACTTAAGATGACGTAATTATTAGAACAAAGACCTTAACACAGAGACCAGCTGCGGTTCTGCCAGCTGCCGCCCCGCCCACCTGATTTCAGGTCTTTTCTCTGAGCCCTCTGTTCTGTGAAGCTCCGGTTCCCTCCCCTACAGCCCGAGCACCCCTCCTCCGCGACCCTCCATCCCTGCACACCCCTCAGAGGCCCGGCTCCACGGCCCGCCCACGATGCTCTGGGGAGGGCAGGCCTGCAGCGGTGGGGCTTGGCACACACCAAGGCCCCCCAGCTAGAGCGAAGGAATGAATGGGGTCATCGTGCAGGTGTGCTCCTGATGCCAGGCGAGGGGAGTCAGAGCCTGCCCGGCAGGTGCCGGAGTGCGCGAACCCTGGCACGGGAGGTGCCCGAGGCAGCTCCTGGGCCCCGAGATGGGCACGGGAACCTCGCTCACACACGAGGCTGGCACACAAGGCTGAGTCAGCGAGGAGGGGGCCTCAGGCGTCCTGGGTGCAAGCGAGTCCGGGCTGAGAGGCAGGGACCGGCCCCACGGAGCGGATGGGAAGCCCCGCACTTCTGGATTTGGCTGGGAGGCGGTCCTCCCAATTCCCCAGACTTAGCCTAGGCAAGTCAGGACTCAAAACTCAGCGAAAGTTGAGCGTAGTGCTTACGCCTACAACACTAGCAGTTTGGGAGGCTGCGGAAGGAGGATCAAAAGCTTGACCCCGGCCTGGGCAACTAAGATATTTAACAAGATAGTGCCTCGAATAGATAATAAAAAGGGCCGGGTGCAGCTCAGAGAGAAGGCCCTGGCTGCATCCCAGGTCCTGCAAGGAGGAGATACCTTGGATCTAGCTTTTGGTTTGTTTATTTCTTGAGGCAGGGTCTTGCTCTGCAGCCCAGGCTGGTCCTGAACTCAGGATGGAGCCCAGGCTGGCCTTGGACTCACGACAATCCTGCCTCAGCATCCTGAGTAGTGCTGGGATGACAGGCGTGTGCCACCACGCCTAGTTTATGTGGTGCTGGGGAATGGAACTCGGGTTCTTAGTGCCTGAGTTGGCACTTGCCTAGCAAGTGCTTTAACCACTGAGCCATTCCTCCAGCCCCACGCCCAGGTTTTGTGGTACTAGGCAATCGAACCCAGCACCTTGAACTTGATAGGCAAGCACCCCAACTGCTAAACAGTGACTCTAACCCAATCACCAGTATTTTTTTATTTTTTTGAGACAGGGTCTCATGCTGTAGCCCAGGCTGACCTTGAACTCATGGCAATCCTCCTACCTCAGCCACCTGAGTGCCAAGATAACAGGCATGCGCCATCACGCCCGGCTGGTACTAGTGTTGGGGAATCGAACTCAAGTCCATGCACTTCCTAAGCAAGCACTCTAACTGTTGTCCCATCCTCAGTGCTTAACAAAAAAGATTGTACAGGGACCGTGGGCACAGCTCAACGATTAAAGCACTCGCCTCACAAGTGCAAAGCCCCCAGTTTGATTCCCTAGCAGCACATAACCTGGGTGTGGTGGCACATGCCTGTCATCCCAGCACTCGGGAGACTAAGGCTGGAGGGTTGCTGTGCATTGCAGGCTAGCCTGGGTCATGTAGTAAGTTTGGGACCAGCCTGAAATACAGAGAGAATCTGTCTTTAAAAGATATATATATATATATATATATATATATATATATATATATATATATTAATTTTTATGTCTTATCTATGTGATGTTATCTTTTTTCCACTTACAAGAATAATCCACTCTTGTCCAAAATTTTTAGTATTGTGGAAGTATGTAATAGCAAAGATCTCAGATTTCCGTGGGTCTTACCTGGCCGAGGAGAGAGACTCTCCCCAGTCTGGGAGTTGGAAGCCAGTCGGAGCCACAAGAATAGCCTCAGCCAAAACTACGTAATTCCCCTCACTCTATCATCCTGAGAGAAGCCTATAAATAGTCAGCTGTATATTAGGAAGTATCCAGAAACTCGTCCTAGAAAAGTAGTCAGTGAGCTGGAGGAACAGCACAGCGGCTGGAGTACTTGCCCAGAAAGCTCAAGGCCCTGGATTTATTTCCCCAGGACTCTAATTGGAAGCCTAGATTCAATTGCTATGAGGTAGTTTTTTGTTTGTTTTGACACTGGAGATCCAGCCCAGGGCCTTCACACTGAAATACCTCCCCAGCCCTTTTCTGATGTTGAATTTAGGACAGGGTCTCGCTGCATTGCTAAATGGCCCAGGGTGGGCCCAAACTTGTGATCCTCCTGCCTCAGCCTCCCAGAGCACTGAGATTCCAGGCCTGTGCCGCTTGTGGTTTGACGATGAGATCTGAAACTCCTCCTCCCTTCCTGTCTCTGCCACCCCGAGCTGGGCTCACGCAGGCAGCCTGGGGCCAGCGCAACCATCCCACCTGGGCACCGGCTGGTAATGGGCAGGCTCATGCCGGCCGCCTCACTGCCCTCTGGGGAGCCTACAGCGCAGGGGAGCTGGGGGTGGGGAGGTTGGGGGAGGCTGTGGACACGTGGCCCTTTCCATTGCTCGGCCCTGGGCCCGGGCCTGGGGACACCCATGGGGGCATGAGAGGCAGGTCACTGGGTTCGGATCTACCTGCGCGCACGGGGCACCCCGGAAAGGACCTGCACACCTCCACCAGAAAGCTGATGGTCCCCTGCTTGTACCACGTGTTTACACAACAGAGGCTAATTATTGCCAGAGGGAGTCCCACCCACGCAGGCCCAGGGGAGCTAAAAGGGAGGGAGAGAGGGGGCGCTTGAGATTGAGCTGGGCCTGCTCGCCAAACTACAACCCTAGCCTATTTCTAGTTTTTATTTTGAGACCTGGTCTCACTGAGTTGCTAAGTTGCCCAGGCCGGGCTCAATTTTGCAATCTTCCTGCCTCAGTCTCCCAGAGCGCAGGGATACAGACCTAACCTACAAGGCTGGCTGAGAGAAATTGTCAACGGCAAACTTCAGGTGAAACATTCCCCTCCGTGAGATCTCGCGCCAGCCCAGGAAGAGGGCAGGACTCAAAAGCCTGTGGGTGTCCACCTGCATGTGCTGGGCCTTTGCACTGTGGCACGTGGCACCTCCTGGCTCCGAGCGGCGAGGACCCTCGACACTGCCTTGCTGCGCTGCTTTCCCTGGCCCAGCTTTCCCCGTCCGTACATAACCTGTAACCTCAGGGTCGCTGCCCTCACAGGTCACTGTTCTCAGTACCCCGTGGCACCGGGACAAGCTTAACGAAAGCTCCCGCCTATGAGAGGCCGCAGGTAATGCCAAGATTTTACTGAGTGCTAATTGCACCTGGCACTGCTGACACGCTGCGTTCCCTCCGCACAGCGGCCTATCAGGAAGGCTCTACCATTATTCTCAGCCTACACACAGGCAAACAGAGGCACAGAGAGGCTAACTGACCCGCGAAGGCCGCACAGGCATCACCGCCCCTGCGGCCGCTGACCTGCTAGAGTCTGGCCTTCCGTCCCCTGCCTTCCCTTTAAGGACATGTTGCTCTGTCAGCAAATCGGGATCATGTAAATGCTTAATGGGTATTCAGTGTGTCATTTTGTTCAGAATATGAATCTGTAATATTTGTAATATATCATTTTTCCCTCTAGTACTGGGGGTTGAACACAGGGTCCTCCCCTTGAGCTGCATTCCCAGCCCATGTTTACTGTTTATTTGACATGGTCTTGCTAAGTTGCTAGTTGCCCAGGCTGGACTCAAACTTGAAATCCTCCTGCTTCAGCCTCCTGGAGTGCTGGGATCACAGGCCTGCACTACCAAGCACAGCATTTAACTGCTTTGTGTTTTAAGAACAGGTTTAGGTTTGCAGTAAAATCAAGAGGTGGGTACAGAGATTCCCCACCTGCCCCATATCCGCTTGCCTCCCCATCGGCAGCCCACAGGACTGTGTGTCTTCCACTGAGGATCCTGCCGTGGCGAGACACAAAGTCGGTGACTCACACAGGGGAGAGTCACTCCGAGAGCTGCAGATTCCGCGGGCGGGGACACACGCAACAGGGAGATCAGCCCTTCCCTGCGCGCTGGCCTTCCCTGTCCCACCCGATAACTGCCTAACTGCCGGTCTCTCCGAGGCCCCCATTCACTGCCTTTCCCACAATGGCAGGCGTTGGACGCACACGGAGTGTGACTCTCTCGGATTGATCCTTTTCCTAAGATTCTGGGCTGGAGGCACGGGCAGTGGTTAGAGTGCTTGCCTACCACGAGCAAGGGTTCCACCCCAGGGCCATGCAGTGAGGCAGGTGTGCTGGTGCAGCCCTATCTATAATTCCGGTACACTGGGGGGGGGGGGGGGG
>PVKB01005011.1:0-80421 GCA_004027205.1 Ctenodactylus gundi | reverse complement strand
CAGGCTCAATCTCCAGGACAAAAAGAAAAATTGAGACAGGTCCTTGCTTGGTAGCCCAGGATGGTCCTGAACTCACTATATGGCCCAGGCTGACCTCATACTCACAGAGATCTTCCTGCCCCAGCCTCCTGATGGGTGGGATTGCAAGCATGCATCCCCACACGCAGCTCCCGTGGTGCCGGGGAATCGAGCCCAGGGCCTCACGCTCTCCAGCCAGAGCTGGAATGGCTGAACTGATCTTCGCTCCCGGCCCCTTTTGCCTTTTCATGTAAACTTTACAATCACCTCGTTGATGCCTACAGAAGAACTTCAGAGATTTGGATGGGATTTCAGTAAATCTGTAGGTCAAGTTGGAAGGAACAGACGTCTTGACAGTTTTGAGTCTCCATATCCATGAACGTGGAATAGCTCCGCATTTATTTTGTTCTTTGATTAATTTACCAGATTTTTATGGTCTTCTTTATATAGGTCTGACACATGTTTTATTATGTTTATATCTGCATAGTTCATTTTGGGGGTTGCTAATCTGAAAACATTTTTTTTTTCAGCTGGGCATGTAGAGCTTTAACCACTGAGCCATTCCTCCAGCCCCGATAGTTTGGTTTTTGATGCCATGACTTGTGCTGATCTTAGACGATGGCACACACCTGTAGCCACGGCTGCTTGAGAGACTGAGGCAGAATCTGAGGCTGAGGCAATGTGGCAAACCCTGTCTCAAAAAAATAAGACATCACAGCTGATCTGGTGGTGCCAGCCTGTGATCCCTGCACTTTGGGAGATCAAGACAGGAGAATTGGAAATTTGAGTTCAGCCTGGTCAAGTTAGCCATGTAGCAAGACTCTGTCTCAAATATACATGAAGAAGGGGCAGGGGGATTAGCTCAGGGGTTAGAGCACTAGGCTAGCATGGGGCAAGGTCTTGGGTTCAATTCCGTAGCACCATACTTTTTCATCTAATAACATATAGTTGTGATACATAATAATGACACTCAGCTTGAGAAATTGGTGTATTTATACATCACATCTTGGTCGTTTTTACTTCCCCATTCCCATTCCCTCACTCTCCCATATCCCCTTTCCCCCTCCACCAAGTCTACCTTCTTTTCTGTTGCTTTGCTCTTTTACTTTTTTGTGGTTTCATTTTCTCATATTAGAAAAACAATGCAGTATTTAACCTTCTGCATCTGACTCATTTCACTAAACATGCTGGTCTCAAGGTGCATCCATTTTTCCTACAAATAACTCAAATTAATCTTTCTTTATGGCAGAGTAGTACTCCATTGTGGAAATGTCCCATTTCTTCTTTATCCACCCGTCTGTTGATGGACATATCAGCTGCTCCAAGCTTTGTATTATAAATTGTGCAGCTATACACATGGGTGATCATATGTCACTATTGTATGATGACGTTAACCCTTTTGGGAAGTTGCCCAGAAGAGGTATAGCTGGGTCAAATGGGATTCTATTTTCAGTTTTTTTTTTTTTTTTTAGGAATCTCCAAAATGTTTTCCTTAGTGCTTGCACCAGTTTGCAGTGCCGCCAGCCGTGTGGGAGGGCTCCTTTTCCCCACAGCTGTGCCAGCCTTTGTTGTTTTTGAGTTCTTGATCCCAGCCTTTCTTACTGGGGTTAGATGGAACCTCAGTGCTGTTTTGACCTGCGTTTCTCTGGGGGCTAAGAGCACTTTTTAATGTATCTATTGGCCATTTGGACTTTTTCTGAGAACTGTCTATTCATTTCAGTTGCCCATTCTTTAGATCTATAGTTTTAGTAAGACAAAACTGACAGTGTGGTATGAAGCTTACAACAAAAAATTTCACAAAAATCTAACACATTCCTAGAAAGATTTCACAGTGTGGCTCTAGACAACTTCAAGAACTGATGAATCCCATGACTCAAGGCAGAGCATTTCGGGTATCAGTTAATTCTTAAAACTTCTTTGTTTTCAAAATGTGCTTTGTTTTAACGTGAACCACTGCCCCAACACGAAAGTTAATCTTTTCCTGCCACCAGGGCTTCAGAATCATCACTCAGCCTTTGAGTGAACCACGTGAAGCTTGTGCTTTCAGGGACTGAAGTCTGCTCAACATACCAGGGCTCCAGCAGTCGCCACCCTGAGAGTGGGGCCTCCCCCTCGTTGCTCTCCTGTCTCCAGAGCCTCCCTTGATCCTGGCCCCAGTACTCTGCCACGGCTGGGATATATGAGCTGATACTTAGCTGATACTTAGAACTTTATAATTCAGTTGCCCTTTTTTTTTTTTGATTTGGGTCTTTTATTTTGAGAGGTCTATTTTTTTTCTCTGTCTATTCTTTTTGTGCTTCTTTTTTTTTTTGACACAGAGTCTTGCTCTGTAGTCCAGGCTGGCCCTGAACTCACTAGGTAGCCCAGGCTGGCCCTGAACTCACAGAAATCCTCTTGCCTCAGCCTCCCAAGTGCTGGGATTACAGGTGTGTGCCATCACATCCAGTTTATACGGTGCTGAGGATGAGCTCAGAGCCTTGACAAGCTTCCTAGGCAAGTGCTCTAACCACTGTGCTATTCCTTCAACAATGTGTATATTCTTCTTCTTCTTCTTTTTTTTTTTTAAAGGACTTTATAAAGCACTTTAGGAGCAGTCAAGAGGGTGTGTCAAGTGAGGGTCTGAGGGAATGAAGAACACAGGCCCTTTACAAAGCTTCTGCTCAGTGGTTTCAAACAGTCTTGTGAGGCGGGGGTAGTAGAGCAGTGTAAACCTGCTGATTACCTTAGGGCATCTAGAAGACACTGGGATGAGGGACAAGCTACCTGTCTTAGCTACTTCTCCTCTGCTGTTCCCGGAGGGGCCGGGGCCTTGACTCCACCTTGATTCTGCCTCTGCTATCGTGGCTGCTGGAACGCCCTGACTTAGTCTTGCCTGTCTGTCCTAACCTATTTCCCCACCCAACAAGTACCCCTCTGAGGAGACTGCCTTCTTTCTATAAGAGAAGGGGCACAGACCTATCTGTCTGCTTCATGCTACCAGTGGGTGACTGGGGGGGTGGGGGGTGTCTCCTTCAGAGGCTCTCTGTGTTAGTGGCTGTGGTGTCAGGCCCTGAAAGGCCTCCACACCGAGCTCGTGTCTCCAAAGGCATGAAGGAAAAGTCACAAAGATGGGAGGCAGGTTGTGAAGAAAAGGCTTTACTGGGAAACTTACAAAAGGGGAAAGAAAGATAGGGTACAGCTTCTGCTAGACAGAAGGGGACCTGGAAATGTGGGTTGCCCACGTGGCTCAGTGCCTAGGGGTTTCTATGTGTAGCTGGGTAAGGGGCTGCTCTATGCTAAGCAGCCAGTTGCTAGACTGGTTGCTAGGTTCTCCACCCTTAAACCATTGCTGCCGCCCCCTCCCTCCCCCCCTTGGTACTTTCCCCTTTAAGATCTTTCTATTGTCTTTTAATTAAGTTCTAAGGAGGGCTCAGCTACTGGCTGCCATGCGTTATAGCCAGCTGCCTTTTCTGTGTCCTGCCTTCCAGGGAATTCTCCGCTTCTGGGGGACCCTGTATCCCTGACTGCCTATGACACCTCTGCCTCCTCACGTCTCTTGAGTGGCTCAAGGTAAAAGGGTTGGTTCCCATGGGGCTCTGTGTGTAGCACCATCTGTAGCTGGATGACCTCAATTCTTACTCTTACTCACAGTCTTCTAAATCTCAGGCGACAAGCCCCCGAAATGTTACCACTGGTGTGCTGCCCAGTGTCTGGGTTTGGGAACTCTTGATTTGATTCAGAATAATCAGTAGAAGTTCACATGGAAAATTTAAAGCAAGAAGGATTTTATTGAGAAAACAAAGCTCTTGAGGACAGGCTGAGGGGGGTCTCGAGTGAGGGTCGCCATGTATATTCTCTTCTTTTTTTTTTTTTTTTTTTTGAGACTGTGTCTCCCTCTGTAGCCCAGGCTGGTCCTTGGACTCGCTGAAATCCTCCTGCCTCAGCTTCCTGAGTGCTGGAATTACAGGCATTGTGCCACCACACCCGGCTTATGTGGTGCTGGGGAATTGAGCTCAGGGTCTTGTGCTTGCAAGGCAGGTGCTTTAATCACCATGCCGTTCCTCCAGCCCTGCACTTCAATTTGATTGTGGTATGTGTTGAAAGGTGCGGGCCTAGTTTCATTCTTTGGCATTTGGCAAGCCAGTTTTCCCAGCACCATTTGTTACAGTGACTCTCTTACTCCGGCACATGTGTTTGGCCGCTTTGTCGAAGACCAGACGGCTGAAGGTACTCGATAATTTCTCTGCATCCTTAATTCTGTTCTGTTGATCCACCTGTCTGTTTTTGTGCCGGTACCATTAGGGTTTTGTCACTATTTCTTTCTTTTGGCTTGATTTTCTCGTTTTGTGTGTTTTTTGAGACATGGCCTCACTCTGTGGTCTAGGCTTCGCTATAGAGCTCAGGCTGGCCACTGACTCACAGCGATCCTCCCGCCTCAGCCTCTGGAGTGCTGGGCTACAGCTAAGGCTGCAGTGCCTGGCTCACTCTTGCTCTGTAATGTAACTTGGTGTGTGGTGCTGTGGTGCCTCCTGCTTCTGTTTTGCTGCTTGGGATTGTTTTGGCTATTCTGGGTCTCTTCAGGTTCCCTATAAATTTTTGGATCTTTTTTTCTAGCTCTGTGAAAGATTCTGTTGGTATTTTGTCCCCAGCAGCATATTAAAATTAGCCAGGAAAATAAATAAAATTTGCCAAGTATAGTGGTGCATACCTGTCATGCCAGCACTCTAGAGGCTGAGGCAGGAAGATTGCTGTGAGTTTATGGTCAACCTGGGCTATGTAACAAGAGCCAGTCCAGCCTGGACTACAGAGGGAGACCCCGTCTCAAAAAAGGGTTGCAGGGAGCTAGGGGCATAGCTTAGAGGAAAGGACTCATGTTCGATCGCCACAGGGGGAAGATTTTACGGCTCCCCAGGTTTCATACTTATAAAGATTTTCTTCATTCTACAATTAGAAAAATACTCAGAAAGGTGCTTTTTAAAAGAGGCCGTGGGGAGGTGGAATGTACAGCTCAGTGGTGGGAAACTGGGACCTGGGTCCATCCCGGCACACACACCCGCACACACACAAACGCGTGCATGCATGCAGCGTGTATTAAAGGAAGCCCATTTGCCATGCTGATTCTCCTTCCTCTCCCCACCCTGGCATCTCATGGATTCACGTGGCTGTGCACACACAAGGACGGCTCTTCCGGGAGCGACCTCCCTGTCCGCAAGGCTGCTCGGGCACACACTGGCATGGCCGCAGCTCCCCACTGAGAGTGGACCTGGGAGAGCTCTGTCTCAGTCCTAAAAAAGAGAAAAGAGAAGTAAAAATGTCGCCCCTGTGCAACGCCCTATCCTGTAGACTTGAATAGCTGGTAATTGGCATTTGAGCTGGTGTTGCTCCTGCCTGGGTTCTATGCCCCCCTACTAAAAAGAAAGAAAGCCCCGAGAAGACCCCACACCGGGTTTAATGTCCCACACAGTTACCATCTAGACATTCTTAATGAACTGTAACAAATTTTGGGCTTCTTAAATTATTGTGGGTTACGGTATCATTTTTCTTTGTGTTATGAATGGGCCCCAGGGCCTTGTGTGTGCCTGGACAGTTGTGGGCGGAGCTGCAGCCCCAGCCACATTCCCACTGATCCCTCTGGAACCTTGGCAGCCTCTCCCATGCCCGAGGAAGCCTCTCTTTCACCTGACCAGGCAGGAGGGACTCGGAGCCTGAGTGCTCACTAGAGTCTCGTTAAGTTGCCTGGGCTGGCCTCAAACTTGCCATCCACCTGCCTCGGGCTCCCAGAATGCTGAAATTACAGGCATCTGCCACTGGGCTAGCTTGGGACTCAAGATTCTTCTTGTCCTTCAGGATTGCACTGGAGCGGCAAGGACGCCCCAGGGTACAGGTGCTCCTGCCCTCTCCCTTCGTGTGTACCTTTCACGTGGCCCGGGCCCTGTCATTAATCACACCCATCAGTCACCTCCACGCGGTGTCCGCGGTGCTCTGACATGCCCCAGATAAACAGATGCCCAATAACTACTGTTGACGGGCGGGAAAGCAAACAGACCTCGTTTCTCAGAACAGGGTGCAGGGCTACGCACAGCATGTGCCCCAATTCTCCTATCTCCTAGCTGCGTGACCTTGGGAAAGTCCAACCCAATGAGCCAATTTTCCCTTCATAGGGTTTCCATGAGAAGTAAACGAGTGAATGCATCTGAATGCACTTGACAGGACAGGTAAGAGCTGAATCAACTCAGGTTAAAAAAGAGTAAGGGTGCCGGAGGACGCTTGAGTTCAGTGGGCAAATGCTTGCCTAGCAAGTGCATGGCCCTGGGTTCAATTCCCCAGCACCACATAAACCAGGCATGACTGTGCATGCCTGTAATCCCAGCACTCAGGGAGCTGAGGCAGGAAGATTACCATGTGTCTGAGGCCAGACTGGGTTACATAGTGAGTTCAGGACTGGCCTGGGCTACAGAATAAGAACCTATCAAAAAAAAAAAAAGAAAGAAAGAAAGAAAAAAGAGCTGGATCAGTGGTAAAGGCCTATAATCCCTGTCCTCTGGGAAACTGAGGTGAGAGGGTCACAAACTGGGTAACTTAACAACTTGGAGACATCCTGTTTAAAAGGAAAAGAAAATAAGTAATCTGGAAAATGAAAAAAATCTCAGGGCTCAATCTTCAGTATCACTAAAAAATAAATAAATAAAAATTTTAAAAAGTTTAAATAGTCTACAGCCAGGTGTGGTGGTGCAAGCCTACGGTCCCAGCAGCTTGGACGCTGGGGCAGGACAACTGAGTAACCTTGAAGTTCAACAAGACTGGCCTGCCAACATAGCTCATCTCAAAACCACACTGGGCATGGTGGTACACACCTGGATTCCCTGAGCTGAGGCAGAAGGATCATGAATTTGAAGTCAAAACCTTGTCTCAAGAAACAAGCAAACAAACAAACAATAAAAAATAAATAAATAAATAAGAAGCTTAGAGGAAAAAGGTAAAGCTGTGTGTAGTGGGGGAGCCAGCACGTGCAAGGCCCTGGGGTCCACCCGAAGCTGAGGGGCAGGGAGTGCAGCTGCATAGCAACGCCCCTTTTCAAAATTAAAAGTTTTCAAAAAAGGGCAGCCCGCATTTCCTTTCTGACTAGCAGAAGCTATATCCCCCTTCGACATCGTGTCCTGTGTTTTATAGGTGGACTCAGAGTCACCCACCTTGGAAACCAATCACTTCCTCATAGGCTGCAAGAAGGTTAAACTCCCTCCCCCTGCCATTCCACAGAGGAGCAAAGCAGGCACTGCTGCTGAAATTACTGCATCTGAAGTTTCATCATCTAGCCACAATTATCTAGATAATTTGGTAGGGGCTGGAGGAATAGCACAATGGCCAAAGCATCTGCCTGGCAACAGTGAGGTCCCGAGTTCAATGAACAGTACAGACACCTGGCGAAGTTTGAGTTTCAAATGAACAAAAAATAATTTTCATTAAAATATATCCTAAATATTCATGAACTAAAAATATTAGTTGTTTATCTGAAATTCAAGTATAATTGGGTGCACTGTTTCTAATCTGGCACGTTTAATCCCAAAATACCTACAAAAGAATTTCAAGCAGGGATTTAATTCCTTCCCTCGGTGAACGCTCTGAAAGAGCAGGCCAGGCTGCCATTCCACTTATTTCACGTGGCTGGCCAAGAAATTCTCTGATGAGTTAGGAACATCCAAAACTACAGGCGTGAGAGGAGCTTCTTATTCTTGCTCTGTCCTACAGATTTAGGTTTTTGCTTTTACCTTAGGCTGCTGTTCCGAAAGAATCCACAATTACTTTGGGCCTGGAAACACATGCCTCGGTACTATCGCTTTGAGGTCGCAGAGGCAGGAAACACAGGGACCTGTTCTTTCCGCTGCACGTTGAACTGCCCCAAAAGAAGGGCAGGGGTAGGAACTTGGGGGTGTGCTCCGTGCAAAGGCCCTGGGCTCAGCCCCCGGTATACGGGGAAGGAAGTCCGCCAGGATGATTTAGGCCTCAGGGATTAGGGCAGGGGATCGGGCGAGCGCTCCTTTCCCAGGACCTGCTGAGGCTGAGAGCAGCGCATCCTCTCTGCTCGATGGATTCTCTATCCACTCGTCTCTCAAGGGGATGGATCTTCCGTCCCAGCCGCCTGGCTGAGCACCAGCAGTAGGCCGCACATGTGGGCGCCGGGGCCACCATGATCACCCACGTGAGACCTACAGGCACCGCCCGAGGGCCGCAGGTGGGAGTCTCATGGAGCCAGGCATAATGGTGCAGACCTAGAATCCCGGCACGCTGGGAGGCTGAGGCAGGAGGATTGCAAATTTGAGCACAGCCTGGGTGATTCGGAAAAACCCTTGTTAACTTACAAAAGGGGATGGCGACGTAGTTCAGCGCACAGATTCTAGGCTTGACCCTCAGTACTGCAGCAACGCAAGGCTCTGGTCTTCGCCCCCCCCCCCCCTCCGGCGTGGGTGGGGTCAGGCCAGGACGCATCAAGGAAGGCGACAGACTCCCCGTTTCCACAAGCTTGTTCATTGCGTGAAATGGGAAAGGTCTTTATTTTTTTATTTTTATTTTTTTGAGAGGGAGTCTCGCTCTGCAGCGGCGCAGGCTGGCCTGGACGCATGGCAGGACTTCTACCCAGGCTCCCCAGGGCCCGGAGCCCAGGGCCGCGCCACCACACCTAGCTTACACCGCGCTAGGGAACTGAACTCCAGGGCTCTGGCCCCAAAAGGTCGTTTTTCACCGCCTGCCTTCTCCTTCTATACCTTCCCCGCCCCGCCTGCCCCCCCCCCCGCCCCCAACACACACGCACAAGCCTCCCTGGGATGGGGCCGCTAGGTGCAGGGATCTTTATTGCTCCCCGGATGTGGAGGCCGATAGCAGCGGCGCCTTGGCAGGCGCCCACTAGGTGGGGTGGGAACTGTGCCGCCTTCCCTTTTCCCATCTCGCCTTGGGATCTGATCTGCTTCCCAAGGTCTCACCTGGGTGGGAACCAGAGGCTGAAAGGCTCAGCTGTCATCGCTTGCTTCTTACTCCAATTGTCTGCAGTTCCAAGGAGATAACCGGAAGTCTGTCACCTCGGGTGGGGGGCACAAAATCCATCTGCAACATCACGCAGCATGTTGATGTCCACCTGCTCGGGAAGTCATTTTCACTTGCCTGGATTTAGACTTCCGGTCCGGACTTAGGTTCTGCAACAAAGCTCAGGTCTAGGGAGTGTGACGCAGGCCAGGAGGCTTGTCTAGCGCTGGCATTTGAGCCTGGGTTCCGCCCCTAACCACCCCCAAAATGTGAGATGCTCTTACACGGACCTATGACCCGCAACAGCTGAGCCGAATGCTCACAGAGATACATACAACACACTGGCTACTGGTTCAAAGTACAGGTTCCCAAAGTGGGCCCAGTAATCCCAACATTTTGGGAGGCTGAGGCAGGAGGATTGTGTGGGCAATTTAGCAACTTAGCGAGACCCTGTCTGAAAATCAAAAACCCCAAAATGGGCTGGGGATATAGCTCATTGTGAAGGCCCTGGGCCCCATCCCCAGCACCAAAAAAAAAAAAAAAAAAAAAAAAAGACACAGGTTCTTATTCATTTGTAATTTGTAATTCTGTGGGGAAACCTAGAAATACTACCTATAAATCCTTCAGACTGGTTCTGTCTTTGAGGGGTTAGACAGCCCTTTGGAGGCTGAGTTGTGGAGTGGGCAAGGATGGAGCTCCACAGCCTGCTCAGGTTCTAATTCTCTAGTACTTGAAGTCTGGATAATCTTGGGCAACATTCCTGAACTGTTCTCAGCCTCGATTTTCTCTATGAAATAGATGCCAGAGACTGGAGGAAGGGCACAGTGGCTAGAGCGCTTGCTTAGCTAGCCCACAGCCCTAAGTTCAACTCCCAGCACCACATAAGCTAGGCGGGGTGGCACACACCTGTAATCCCAGCCCTCGAAAGGCTGAGGCAGGAGGATTGCCATGAATTTGAGGCCAGCCTGAGGCTACACATTGAGTTCAGGACCAGCCTGGACTGTAGAACAAGACGGTCTCAAAAATAAACAAATAAATAAATAGGTGCCGCTAAGATGGCAAAGTCAACATGAAAACGCCCAGCACAGACACTAGGTGAGCCAAGTCCTGCAGCCAGGCCGCGGGCCCACCCTGGCCCCTGGACTGCGCTCACACTGCAAGCACCCAACTCCACTCAGCTCAGACCTCCAGGCCCTGCGTGGGGAGAGCTCCCTTGGCTACCTCTGAGCTGTCTCCTGGGGCCCCCGGGTGGCCCACTGAGGCACTGCAGCCCTTCCCAGGAGCCTCGAGTGTGGTGGCAGCCTTCACGCCGCCTTTTGCCGCCTGGAGCAGGGGCTGGATCGCGGCAAGGCTGCACCCAGGCCAGAGACGTCTGCAGTTAGCACCAGGACAGCAGCCAGAGAGCCCCGCCCTGACGTGGGTTACACACTATTGGTTTGAACAGGTGAGAGCCAGGCCCCTGGCACGGTACCCACCAGGCAGCCCTGCTGCGGCCTCTGGGGCTGGCTTCGCAGGTTGTGGCCTGAAGATGGGGCAGCTTCTAGCCTGAGTCCCCACGTGCCCAGGCTTCCCTGGGGACTGCTCCACACATGCGGGCCAGGGGCTTTTTTAGTTTTAAAGACAAAGATTCTCATCCCAAGAGCCCCTCCCCTACCCCCCAAGCCAGCAGCCAAGGTGGCTGAAGGGCCCTTCTATTGACTTTCCTGAAAATTTTCTGAAATAACTTTAATCTTTTATTTATTTTGCAGTACTAGGAGGCAAGCCCCGGGGCACTCTGTCACTGGGCTACATCCCCGTCCTTCTTAGTATTATTAGTACTCTTATCAATATTGATGTGGTACTTGGGGGAACTTGGGGATTTCACACTGAGCTACATTCTTAGCTCATTTTGGTTTTTATTTTGAGACAATGTCTGGCTAAGTGGCTAAATTGCCCAGGTGTTCAAACTTGCGATCCTCCTGCCTCGATCTCCCAGAGTGCCAGGATTACATGAAGGCACCACTGGGCCAGCCCCAGTCCTCTGTGTGTGTGTGTGTGTGTGTGTGTGTGTGTGTGTGTGTGTGTGTGTGTGTGTTATATGTATGTATGTATTACACACACACACACACACACACACACACACACACACACATAGTTCTTTTTATTGTGAGGAGTCTAGCTGAATTGTCCAAGTTGGTTCTGAATTTGAGATTCTCTTGCTTCAGCCTCCCAAGTAACAGAGATTACAGGTATGCATCACCTTGCCTGACTGAAGTAACTTTTTTAAAAGTTTACCTATCACATCTCTTTCCCTTTCTCTCTCCACAGAGTCTATCTTACTTTATTCAAAAGTAACATTTTTTTTGAGACAGGGTCTCACTGTATAGCCCAGGCTGGTCCTGAACTCTCTATGTAGCCCAGGCTGGCCTTGGACTCACAGCAATCCTCCTGTCTCAGCCTCCCAAGTGCTGGGATCACAGATGTGCACCATGCCAGGCTAATGTGGTGCTGGAGAATCGAACTCAGGTACTTAGCACTTGCTAGGTAAGTGCTTTAACCCCTGAACCATTCCTCCAGCCCCATTATTTATTTAGTTTTGATGTTCTAATACAGTTGTACTTGTGGACATTGAGTTTTGAATTTCAAATAACTTTCTAGTACCACAAATAATCTTATTTTGATTTTTTACCATTTTTATTAATATATATGAGATACATAATGGTTACAATGATCTTAAGTCTTTTGTACACATATACATTTCATCAACATTGCAATCCCTCCTCCTCCCCATTTTGGGCCCTCCCTCAACCTCTCCTTTTCCCCTAACTCCCAATATCACCGCCATTGGCATTTGACTCACTTCAGTGAGCATGATGGTCTCAAGTTGCATACATTTACCTGCAAAAACCTCAAGTCCACCTGTCTTTATGGAAGAGTAGTACTCCATTGTATACATACTCCACAATTTATGTATCTATTGGTCTGTTGATGGGTATTCTAGTGTCTTCTGCATTTTAACTATTGTTAGTTGTGCTGCTAAAAACATGGCATAGACATCTTTGTTATCCATTGCTTTTAACTTTTTTTGGAAAGATATCCAGAAGAGGTATCACTGGATCAAATGGACTATTTATTTTCAGCCTTCTGAGCAATCTCCATACTGACCTCCATAGTGATTATACCAGTTTACAGTCCCACCAGCAGTGCAGGAGGGTTCTTTTTTTCTTTTCTTTTCTTTTCTTTTCTTTCTTTCTTTCTTTCTTTCTTTCTTTCTTTCTTTCTTTCTTTATTTGAGGCAGGGTCTCACTCTGTAGCCCAAGCTGGTCCTGAACCCACTATGGAGCCCAGGCTGGCCTTGGACTCATGGCAATCCTCCTGCCTCAGTCTCCTGAGTGCTGGTATTAACAGGCATGTGCCACCACACCCAGCTTATGTGATGTTGGGGAAATCAAATTCTGGTACTTAGTGCTTGACTTAGTGCTTGCTAGGCATGCACTTTAACTTCTGAGCCATTCCTCCAGCCCAAGGAGGGTTCCTTTTCCCCCACAGCCTCACTAGCATTGATTGCTGCTTGAGTTCTTGATATGTGCCATTCTCTCCAGGGTAAGATGATAAGCTAGTGGTGTTTGATTTGCATTTCTCTAATAGCTAAGGATGTTGAAAGTCTTTTCATGTTTTTGCTGGCCACTTGAAATTCTTCATCTGTGTCTAAATTCACTCTTCTGCATGTGGATAACCAGTTCTCCCAGCACCGTTTGTTGAAGAGGCTGTCCTTTTTCCAGTGTATGTTTCTGGCCACTTTGTCAAGAATCAGGTAGCTGAGGATACTTGAGGTTGTCTCTGCACCCTCTACTATGTTCCATTGGTCAACTTGTCTGTTTTGTGCTAATACCATATAGTTTTTATAACTGTTGCTTTGAGGGTTGTCTTGGTTACTTTTTCATTGCTGTGACTATACCTGACATCCATAATTTAAAGGAAGCAAAAGTTTATTTTGGCTCGCAGTTTCAGAAGGTTCAGTCCATTCATGGGCATCTGGCAACGTAAAAACGTAGTGGAGGTGGAGGCGACTCCTCACATCATTGCAAACAAGTCAAGTCCAGTCAAATCAAGTTCCTGATGGAAGGCAGGAAACAGCATATATCCTTCCAGGGCCCATTCCAGTGATCCACCCCTTCTGGATCCAGCCTCAGTGTTCTTCCCCTTCAAGGTTTAAGCCCCCACCACATGCCTGTAATCCAATCCACACTCCTGTAATCCAATCCCCACACCTGTAATCTACCCCTCCAGACCAGGCCCCAGTCTCCTAATAGCACGTGATTCCATAGATAATCCATAATATCCAAATACACGAGACTTTTGGGGAACATTCCAAACCCAAGCCATAATAACATTCCAGCTAAATTGTTCAGGCTGGTTCTGAATTTATGGTTCTCTTGCCTCAGTCTCCTGAGTTCCTTTTCTTTCTCTTTTCTTTCTTTCTTTCTTTCTTTCTTTCTTTCTTTCTTTCTTTCTTTCTTTCTTTCTTTCTAAGTCAAGGTCTTGCTCTGCAGTCCAGGAGCCTCCTGAACTCACTATGTAGCCCAGGCTGGCCTCAGACTCATAACAACCATCCTGTCTCAGTCTCCCAGGTGCTACCACATCCAGCTTATGTGGTGTTGGAGAATCAAACCCAGGGCCTTGCTCTTGCTAGGCAAGCACTCTAACCACTGTGCTATTCCTCCATTTCCCCTCTTTATAAAATAAACAATTTAGTGCTGGTCTAAGTGGGTGGTAGAGCACTTTTCCCTGAGTTTGATCTCCAGTACTGAAAAATAAATAAAATCTTAAAATTCCTGCTGTTGTCGCTAGCTGTGGACCTAATGTAGGTGAGGTGCTCAGATAGGTACCCAGAAACATAGAAGACAGGTCCAGGTGTTAAGACAGCAGCAGCACAAGCCATCTGGGGATATGAATGAGGAGTGGCGCCCGCACGGCACAGGGAGTCTCATGAGGGCAGGTATGGAAAGGAGGAGTTACCTTCGGGGCAGGGGTAGGAAGACCTTCAGGAGCTGGCCAGGAAGTGTGGGGTATGTCAGGGAACCTTGAGCAATGTGATGTGCCCTGGCTCCTGAGCCCCCTGCCCTGGGACCAGCAGAGCCCTCCCCATCTACCATCTCCTTGGGGCACAGGAGATGGGGCTGGAGACACAGGTTTGGGTTGCTGATTCTGCAGCCCAGCTATAGGAAGCAGAGACATGAGGCCCAGTGTCCCAGGCTTGGGTGAGGGGGGACCCAGGAGGAGGGTGTCCACAGGGCAGGGAGAGACACCCCACGACCCCAACATGGATGGGAAGCTGACTGATGCCAACATCAATCTGAAGGCTGGGACAGGCCCGAGTCTGACTGTATTTAAAAGGCCTCAGGGCCCACAGGGGAGTACCATCCCCAGGGGGAGCCATCTCTCTGCCATCTCCTATGAGCTTAGGCCTTCACACCCACCAGGGCGCATTAACCTGCACGACCTCATAGGACCTGGCACAGGGGAAGGAGCCCAGGGCCTTACACACACTACACAAGTGTTGTGTCACTGGACTATGCCCCCAGCCCCTTTTATTGATTGATTAGTTGACTAACTGACTGATTTGGTGGCACTGGTGATAAAGCTCAGGGCTTCACACTGAGCTACATCCCCAGCCCATTTTTATTTTATATTTTGAGACAAAGTCTCATTAAATTGCTAAATTGTCCAGGATGGGCTTGAACCCCAGTCTCCAGTCTCCAGAATACTGGAATTACAGGTTTACCATTCCCAACTTCTGTCTTTAGCCTAAACTCCTGAGAAGTAGAGAATATGTCTTAGTTTCTAGATATCACAGGTTAAGGCTTAAATTACAGGCTCTGGAACACAGAAAACTGGGGTAAAAACTGCTGTGTAGGGTAGGGGGAATAGCTCAGCAGTGACAGTGCCTGCCTGGCAAGCACAGGCCCTGGGCTCAGTTCCCCGCACCATGTGTGCTGAGCAAGGTGGCACATGCTTGTAATCCCTCCCAGCACTCAGGAGGGGAGTCAGGAGGATTGCTATGTGTTCAAGGCCAGCTTGGGCTATGTGGATAGCTCAGAACCAACCTGGACTAGACTACAGAGTGAGACCTTGTCTCAAAAAACAAAACAAACAAAAAACTGCTGTGTGATCTTGGGAAAGTCAGTTGGGCTCTCTGAGACTCTTTTCGCAACAACACTAGTGATGCCCTACCCGCCTTCACAGAGCTATCACAAAGACTAGCTAGGCGAGTTATAGGGAGGCATGCTGTAACCAGGAGCCCCAGGGCTGTGTGCACAGTGGGGTAGATCTGTCGTCTTTCTGGATTGAGTTCTGACTGGTCACGGGCTCAGACACCTAATGAAAGGCTGCTTGCCATGCATAGGAGGTTGCCCAGATCTGACCATCCACACTGGCCACTCCCCTCCCCCCACGGGGACCCACCCTGTGCCCGTCAGAGATCGGAGATCGGCTTTCCGAAAGCAGGTTTCCCAACAGCCCCTCTTCAGGCTGTGCCAGGAGGTGCAGGCTGCCAGTCACTGAGGCCATTAGAAGGACGCGGTTCCCCTGGGCCGGTGTGGCTTGTGTTCCTGAGTTGAAGTCCTCAGGAAGGCCCCAGCTCTCTCAGGACTGACAGAGTGAATCATCCAAAGGTCACCAGAGCCCTGGAGCCGCCTGGGCCACAGTGACTCACTGGCCCACAGATGCCTGACCTCTGCGACACTCAGGGCGCGTCCTTGGCCCTAGAAACAACGCTTGATAGACAAGGGGCTTCCCTATTCCTAGATCACTCTTCTGGAAAGGGCCCAGCCCAGGCCTCACAGACAAGGCACCAGCAAGGGGGAACCTGCCTGCTCACACATGCAGCAGTCCAGCGAGGACTCACGTGTGTGTGTGTGGGGGTGGGGGGGCGGTGTTTGCTGGGGACTGAACCCAGGGGCACTCTACTGTTAAGCTGTACTCCCAAACCTTTTTTTCTTTTCTTTTTGAAACAAAGTCTAAGTTGCCCAGACTGACCTCAAACTGGAAATCCTCCTGTCTCAGCTTCTCAGGTAACTGGGATTAGAGGCATGTGCATCGGCACATGAATGGGAGCTGGGATTTGAATCAAGATACCTGTCCCGTCCCCCCCCTCACCCCCCCCACCCCCCGCTGCACCTTCCCCACAGGCCCCCTGCCTGCTCGGTTCCGGGGCCTGGACCCATTGTGTCCTGACCCCATGGCTTCGCGGTAGAACAATTACCCAATCCCCATGACACTCCAGGACAACATCCCTGTAATCTTGTTTCCAAGAAAGGGCAGAATAATTGCTTGGCGTGCACAGTCTGCACTGACCATAATGTCAACAAATAGTGTAGCAACATGTTTGCTTTGCTGTTAGAAGAGGCATTCCTTTCCTAGCCAACTTCAGTTTTGTAAAGAAACAAAAATACAAGCCGGCAAAGATGAAGGGGTAACTAGTGGTGTGGTGGCACATGGGGCAATTGTGACTTCACGGATCAGAAATGCAGACCTGGGGCTGGGGGCTGACAGGAGGGCCTGGTGGCTGCGGAGTCTGGTCGAGCCAGACAGCCCAAGAGTGACCATTGAGCAAACCTCTGCAGTGTTCCCTGACCTTGCTGCCAAACCCACGTGCTTTGGTGGCCTACGGCAACCCACTGGGCTCCAGAACAGGACTCTGGGTTTGGACCCCAAACCCCAGCCCCCAGGTTTGCTTATCATCCCAAATCCCACATCTGGTGCTCGGGGGCAGGAAATTGGATGGCAGCCTCTCCTGGGGGTCACCGGCTCCCTGGCACCAGGAGCAGGGGTTCTGGGGCACGAGGGAATGGGCCTTCCCACTCAGCTATATCCTCGCGACATTTTTATTTCTGACTTTCCAACAGGGTCTCGCTAAGTCACTACGTTGCCTGGGCTGGGCTCAAATTTGAAATCCGCTTGCCTCAGCCTCCCAGAGTGCTGGGACAACAGGCCTGCACCAGGGCCCTCTGTCTTTCCTCTGGGGGAGGGTCATTCTGTCTCTCCGGCGCCTCAGCTCTCCTACCTTTACGGAAACTGAGCACCAAACTGCCAAGATGGCCCAGAAACTAGAGCCCAGGACTGCGGCCCCTGCCCCAAGAAGCCACAGACAAGCCTACTTTCAGGCCAGGAGCAGCCAGCTGCCAGGCCTGAGCCAGAGATTCCGAGCCCCAGACACACACAGTGACTCAGGCTGGGTGGCTCCTGTCAAGGCAGCCCACGTTCCGGCCTTTGTTCCCGCCTGCCCAGCCAGCCTTAAAGGGCCAGCTCCACTGGGCAGGAGCAGGGCCACCCTCCCCTTTCATCTCGGCCCTAGTGGGGTTGCTCCCAGGCGCTGGACTGCCGGTGGAAAGGATGCACCTGCAGGGTGAAGACCTGGAACTCACCTCTGCCCACTGAGCAAGGCCAGCACTACGAGGGCTGCACCTAGACTGCCCAGCCAGATTTAGAAGTCATTTCCCTGCTTTTAAAGATGACACAGTTGGCACCACTCTCAGGACAGTTTCATCCAGGTTCTGTCTAATTTCCATCTGCCATCCATCCATATTCATTCTGAGAAAGGGGAGACCCTGTCTCAAAAAAAAAAAAAAAATCTTTTTGTAGGACAAGGTCTCCATTAACCTGCCCAGGCTGGCCTCAAATTGGCAAGCCTCCTGCCTCAGTCTCCCAGATTAGAGGTGTGCGCCACCACACCCTATTTATGTTAAGCTCTTCCCCCACCCCCCACCTTCTGTAGCCCAGGCTGGTCCTGAACTCACTATGGAGCCCAGGCTGGCCTCCAACTCACAGCAGTCCTCCTGTCTCAGCCTCCTGAATGCTGGGATTACAGGGGTGCGCCATCATGCCCAGCTTACGTGGTGCTGGGGAATTGAACTTGGGGCCTTGTACTTGCTAGGCAAGCGCTTTAATGGCTGTGCCATTTTTCCAGCCCCATTGAACTCTTCTCTGACACCAAGTCCAGTGGACTTCAGGCTGGCCTATTAAGCCTGTTCCCTAAGCAGGCTCCGGGCCTGGGCCTCCCACAAGGCCAGGCTTCACACTGTCCTGTCCTGTTGCTGGACTCCTGAAGAGAAACCCCGTCCTGCCCCAGGAAGCTGGTGGAGAAGGAGGGGAGCGGCGTCGTGAGTTCTTGGCCTCCGCACGCCACCATGCGGACATGCGGGAAAACTGCCGCCTTGGGGAAGTGGGTTGGAGAGAGCTTGCAGAGGCCTGCCACTTCATTTGTCCCTGAAAAAGCATCCTCTGTCACAAATATTTCTGGAACTCAGCCTAGGGGCGCAGGCCTATAATCCCAGCGCTCTGGGACACCGAGGCTGGAGGATTCCAGGTTTAAAACCAGACTGAGCGGTTTAGCTATTTTAGCAAGACCCTGTCTCAAAAATCAAATCAAAACAAAATAGACTGGATGTAGCCTAGTGTAAAGGTGCTGGGTTCTGTTTCCAGCACTACAAGAAAAATAAATAAATAAATAAATAAATAAATAAATAAATAAATAAATAAATGGGGTTTGGTGGTGCAGGCCTGTGATCCCAGCACTCTGGGAGGCTGAGGCAGGAAGATCACAAGTTCAAGCCCAACCTGGGCAATTTAGAGACTCAGGGAGACCTTGTCTCAAAATCGGAATCAACAGATGGGCTAGGCACGTAGCTTAGTGTGAAAGGCCTGGGTTAGACCCCAGCATCACCCCAAAATAAATAAATAAATAATACAGTCCTTGGCTGGGGATGCGCCTAGAATACGTGATACCCTGGGGTCACCCCCAGGACTGCAAAAATATAAAAATAAAAGGCAATGGGGGTAGGGGACCATGGCTCAGCAGTTAAAGCACCTGCCTAGTGAGCGCAAGGCCATGGGTTCGACTCCCCAGCACCACATAAACCAGGCGTGGTGGTGTACACCCACCATCCAAGCACTCTGGAGGCTGAGGCAGGAGGGTTGTCTTGAGTTTAAGGCCAACTTGGGTACACAGTGAGTTCAGGACCAGTCTGGACTAAAAAGACCCTGTCTCAAAAAAAAAAAAAAAAAAAAAAAAAAAGGCAATCCTGAATTGGCACTCATCAAAATGAAAGTGGGCCCATGCCTTCTAAACTCCCCGAAGGGATCAGGGAGGATGGAAGCACTCCGCTCTTTTTCTCTAAGGTGGGTCTCCCTATCACTCTGGCTCTGGGACCCCAGTGTGATTTTGACAGCTATTAAAAAAAAAAAAATCACTGCCTGCCAGTGCCTGGTGTGAGTAGCCTGCGGCACAATGGGCCAGGGCCCCAGCCCCAGGAGAGGCCCCGGTGCCCCCCAGCCCTGCCCGCAGCCCGGCCCCATCAGCAGGCTCCCTCACATCCCCCAGGAGAGTGTGTGGATGCCCACCAGGCAGAGGGTACTCTGCACCCCAGCTGGCTCCCTCAGTGGGGGCCACACAAATTTGGGTAGCAAGCAACTGCTGAGTCAGGAGCTACTGTGGTGAACAGCTGCCAGAGGAAGGAAGTACCCCCAAAGGGAAGAGCCAGCTTGCCCCCGATCCTCCCACTGCCACCTGTGGGAACCGAGGGCCTGAGGAGGGGCTGCCCCTGGCGCCCCCCATTGGCACCTGGGATGGGAGGAGAGTGGAGGTTTCCAGCTGAATGTAGAGGCTCATCCCCGGGAGCTGGGGGTAGGTCTTTCTCTGGGCCTAGAAGAAGGTGGGTTCTGGCTGCAGCCAGGCATGGGGAAGAGCACTGGGCTCCTCAAAAGAGGGCGCTGCAGATCATCTTCAGAGATGTGCTAAGAAAATTAAGCTTTTTTGAGAGAGAGAGAGGGTCTCTCTCTGTAGTTGAGACTGTTCCTGAACTCACTGAATAGTCCAGGATGGCCTCAAACTCATGGCACTTGTCCTGCCTAAGCTTCCTGAGTATGTGCCCAGCTCATGCAGTGCTGCAGGATCCACCCCAGGGCCTTACCTCGTGCTAGACAAGGGCTCTAACCACTGAGCTACACCCTCAGCCCCCGATGGCCCAGGTGGGATGGCAGTGTGCATCTGAGCAGGAATGAGGCCCTGGGCTCTGGTCTAGGGGTTGAAACACGGCCTCTGTTGCACTAGCTGAGCTGTGTACTCCTCGGGACCACAGAACACTGGGAGAAGTTTCTTTTCCATTTCACCCATGAATCGAATCTATGATCTTTCTTCAGCTGCCTGCATAAACGTGTGTGGGAAGAGGAGGCAGAGTCACAGCATCAAGCCAAGGCCCAAGGCCCCTGAGCATTTCTCTACTCCAGCACTCTGCCCCAGGCCACCAACAGGGCGGGCCTGTGTCAGCAGCCAGGGCATCCTTGCCTGCCTTAGAAAGGAAATTATAATGTCACTCCTCAGCCCAGTGATGGCGTGCCTGTAGTCAAGGGTTCAGTGTCTTCTAAAAGGATCTCAAACCTGGAGGAGGGAGAATGAGCCAGGAACAGGGATGCATACTGCAATCCCATCTACTTTTAAATGGTGAGGAAGAAGGTTTAAGGCTAGCCTGGACAACTTAGCAAGACCTCATCCGAATAAAACAAAATAGAAGGAGGGGGTGGTCTGGAAATAGAGTTCTGTGGTAGAGCTGGAGGCCCTGGGTTCATCCTCAGCTTATAGGTAAAGAAAAAAAAAAAGAAAGAAAGAAAGAAAAAAAGACACACCCTCCCAGCTGAGCCTCATGGCATAGGCCAACAACCCGGCACCCTGGGAGGCCGAGGCAGGAGGATTGCAAGTTTGGGCCCAGTCTGGGCAATTTACTGACTTGACAAGACCCTATCTCAAAACCAAAACTAAAAATTGGGCTGGGGGCGGTGGCATAGCTTAATGAGGACGCTGGGTTGGATCTTTAGTACCACATAAAGGAAGACACAAAAACCCACCCTCGCTCCTACATTCCACCTCCCGTAGCCTTCCCAGGCCCCCCCTTCCCTTGGTAAGCATGTTTCTTCTTCCTTACAGCCAGGGACCGCCAGCCCCCGACGGAACCGGCCCATCAACCTGAACCATTATGCCACCAAGAAGAGCGTGGCCGAGAGCATGCTGGACGGGGCACTACTCATGTCCAACGCCACGCGGCTGAAAGCGGTGCTGGAGCACGGGCCGTCCTTGCGTTACTACGCTGCCCTCATCGCCCTCATCAGCATCTCTCTGGTCCTGCAGGTGGTCATTGGAATCCTGCTGGTGGTCATCGGTGAGGAGCAGGCGCTCGGGCCCTCCGCCTCAGAGTCTCCTGGTAGCTGAGAGCCCTGTGCTTGCACGTGCTAGCTTCCCAGTGGCGTGCCACCTCGGGTGGGCCCTCTGTCCCCCCACCCCCCGTGCCCCAGATCAGGAACATCTCCTGGACAGTGCTGGTGGCTGCTCTATCTCCCGCGGATAGCCTTTGCTATAAGTACTCCTCCGGCTCCTGTTTGCGGGAGGGGATACTTACAGTAAACGGAACCCAGAACTTTCACAATAAGCTAATCCTCAGCTCTTTTTTGGGGGAGGGACAGGCTCTTGCTCTGGTCCATGCTGGTCCTGAACTCACAGCAGTTTTCCTGCCTCAGCCTCCTGAATGCTGAGATACCATGCCCACCTAAGTTGTGAGGCTGGGGGATCAAACTCAGGGCCTTGCACATGCTAGGCAAGTGCTCTAACCACTGAGCAATGTCCCCAGATCACCTCAGCTCCTTTTTAATTTTTTAAATTTTGAAATAGGATATTGCGAGGTCATGCAGCTGCTCAAGCTGGCCTTGAACTTGAGATCCTTCTGCCTCAGGCTTCCCAAGTGCTGGAATTACAAGCACCCTTCTCTCTCTCTTAGAAGACTCAGCTTAGTTCCCATTGAGCACTAAGTGGATGTCCCCAACGTTGGGCAGACACGCATTTCAGGCCAATGCCTTTACCACCTCCTTTTCCTCCTTTTCTCTGCCCCTGGGTCTCGCAGTACCAACTTTCCACCACACTAGTGGCCATGCGCAGGCCGCACAGGCTGCAGCCTGACTGACTCCCCTCACACCCCGACTGCTCCACAGCACGGCTGAACCTGAACCAAGTAGAAAACCAATGGAGGCTGAACAAGCTCAACAATGCCGCCACCATCCTGGTCTTCATTACTGTGGTCATCAACGTCTTCATCACAGCCTTCGGGGCACAGAAGACTGGCTCCCTGGCCACCAGGACCTCCGGGAATGCTCTCTGACGCCACCTGGGGCCCAGGTGAGAAAAAAGGACCGGGTCCCCAGGGTTCCTGGCTGGCCCTTCTCTCCACCGGGTTTGGGGTGAGAGTCTCCTGCAGGCCTCTAGGGCGGGGGTCTTGCAGAGCTAGGGCTGGGCTGCCCTGTGCCCTTTGCTCTGGCACTGGTGACTCCTTCGGTCTGAGACAAGCAGCCTTTGCCACTCACTGTAGTCTGTGGCCAGCAGCAGCACTGGCTGGAAACACACCATCTTCCCCGCCGAGGGCCCCGGCGGGCACCTGCATGTTGCAACATGGCCAGGTGAGCCATGTGCCAGTGCAGATGGGTGCAGCCCAGGTCCGGCACCCCCACTGGTGTTCCCTGCTTCCCCACAGGTACTGCATCTGGAATGCTTCAGCCTCCTTCCTCCTGGATCTGCTGGCTAACAGGCACTTTTTGCAGCCCTGGAAGAGCAGTGCAGGAACCCTGCTCAGATCCAACGTCTCCACTGTCCTAGTACTAACAGCCAACCTTTTCCCAAGGACACACCTGGTGCCGGAGGCCGCATGTGCCCAGCCTGAGGACTCTGCCTCTGACCCTGCCCGGTCCCTCCCCATGCCACAGGCCTGCTTCCTGTTCTGTGAAATGGAACAGATTCTTTCCATAAAGATCTCTGCAGATCCACTGGGTCCACCTTGTCATCATCCTCAGCCACGAAGGCCCTGTGCCCCGGGCTGGCATCTGCATGTTCCCGTGGGTCCTGGAAAGTGCTACCACTGTCTGCCGGGCCGCGCACAGGCAGGCTAGTCAGTTCAGGATTGACACATGCGCAGTGGGATCCAAGTGTGCAGTAAATGCTTAAACGAAGAATCAAAGTGTCTTTTAAACATGTTCCTAAGCATACAGACTGGTACCTCTGTCTAGGTGAGCTACAACTGGAAAGGTCAGTATGCAACTTTAAAGCAGCAATGGGGAATCACAAGCTCAAACAGAAATGACCTTTTTTCCCCCCAGTGCTCGGGATGAAACTCAGGGCCTCATGCATGCTGGGTAAATGTTCACCCACTGAGTCTCAGTCCCAGTCCGAGCTGCTATTTTGGAATAAGCTGGGGCTGGGAGCGTTGCTCAGTGGTTAAAGTCGTTGCCTGGCATTCCTTCACAAGGCTCTGAGTTGGGTTCCCCAGCACCAGATAAAAAAAAAAATTAGCTGGGTGTGGTGGTGCACACACTTGAGAGGCTACGGCAGGACTGCCTTGAGTTCAAGTCCAGCCTGGACACACAGCGATTTCAGGATTAGCCCGGACTACTGGGTGAGACCCTTTCTAAGGGAGGGAGGGAGGAGAAAGAAGGGAGGAACGGAGGGAGAGAGGGAGGAAGGGAGGGAATGAAGGCTGGAAGGAAGAAGTCATACTCTGCTCCTCCACTGTTCACCAAACCATTCAGTCCTGTAGCCAGCTGTGCCCACCCTGTTGGGCCCACAACCCCACTCAACTGAAACCACTAAATGTGCCTAAATATCAGATACAGACAGGGCAGTTCTATGTCCTTCTTGAGCGAACGACATGACACAAGTCTGGCTGTGAGGGTGCAGGGGCACAACTGAGACAAAGGTAATGCACACAGGAGCCTTTTCTTTTCTAAGAAGATGCTGAATTTAATGCCTCCCCTCCCTCCACCCAGGACGGCTGCCTCCAGAGCCTATCCTTCCCCTTAAGGCAGGTGGTGTAGAGGTAACAGAGATCAGACACAAGGCACTGGGGGCGGGGCAAGGAGGCCAGGCAGCCCCGGTCCGCAGGAAACTGGACCAGCAGGGTTTTTGGGGTAGTACCCCTGTTGCAATGTCAAGTAGGAGAGTGACTCTAGAGAGAATCTGGTGGCCAGCTGCAGCCCAGCCTACTTCCTGTGGGCCCTTACCAGAGGGCAATGGCCTGTGCAGGAAGCAGGACAGGACAGCCCAAGGAGCAGCACTGACATCCATAAGCCACAACCCACTCACCTACAGGATTCAGTAGAGCAGGGGGCGGGAACCATTTTTCCTGCCAAGAGCCATTTCGACATTATGACGCCATTAAGGGGTTGTACAAAGTCAGCGACTTAAAAAATGCACCTGCCATGTTGGGTACAACAGTGAATTAACCCCTAATGTGATGGCTGAAACCGCTTCTCTTTGGTGCTGATGCCTTGGCTAGGTGGCCAAATGATTTGCCGGGGCTGTAAGAGGCCCACAGGCGCCTCAACCCCAGTAGAAGGCGGGGCTCTTCCAGTGCCCCGCCCCATTCTCTTCTGGGTTCAGCTGAGTGGCCTGGGATCCTGCTCCACCTCTCCCAGTCCTTCCCCACAGCAGGGAGTCCCCTTCTCACCTCTTTCCAGACCCAATGCCCCATTGGTGACTCCAGCAGCAGCAAAGGCCCCAGCCGCAAAAGCACCCAGGGATTATTAGTGCAAGACAAGTGTGTGACCATCAGGTGACAGAGAGAGTGGCTATGGAACTCAAGGCCTGGGCTGTTTCCTTGACACTGCCTCACCTCTCAGTCCCTCCTGGTCTGTCTCCTGCTGCCGGCTCCTCCTCTGCTATCCCGGGGGCCAGGCAGCTGTCCTCCCTCATCCCACCACCTCTCTCTCCAAGGACACTGGCCGTTCTCTCCAGCTTCCCTCTGAGCACTCTGCGCAGTCCCAGGTGACCCTGGCAGGAGAAGGTGTCTCCGGCCTTCTTCACCTTGCAGGGTCACATGCTCACTGTGAAGTTAGGCCATTGTCTGCCAAGAGCCCACCTCCTGACCTCCCCTGGCACCAGAAAGGTATCCCGAGCTCTGGGCTTCCAGATGAAGGTAATGCCACCAGGAGGGATTGGTTAACGACCAAATGGTGGGCAGCAGCTCCGTGGCTCCTTAGAGAAATAGAGGGGAGTGAGAAGGCACGAGGCTGGGCTAAAGCCACAATGGCTCCCCATGGGGACAGTACCACGGAAGGGACAGTGCTAAGGGCCATACCACTGTATGAGTGGGTCTGAGGTCTACAGGTGAGGTGCTCCTCAGTACCACAGGGTCATCCCTCACAGTCAGAGCCGGGTCTGCACAGCAGTTCATGGTTGTCACTGCCCATGGGGAGCAGAGTTGCTGGAATACGCCTCCGGGAACAGGGACGCAACTGCGGACCTCACTGCCCGATTTCTTAGGAGCTATCCTGTCTGTCAGCTGGGCAGGCGCAGAGAAACCTGGCTCTGCACTCCACACGGGGCAGCTCCCAGTGGAGAGGGACTCAGAGCTGAGTCCCCTGTCCCCTGCCCCTTCCTCTGTAGAAATCTGGGTGCTGCGGAGCAGGCTCAAGTCAGGGTGCATGAGCAGCGGCCCAACGGGCCCCCTGGGGGGTCACGGCATCTTCATTTTGCGCCGGTTCCACATGCCTCGCTTGGAATGGAAGTGATGGAAGAAATTCCTGAGGGACAGGCGCTCCACCTCCAGGCCGGCTTGGAAGATCCTGAGGGGATGGAAGCCGAGTGAGCCTGTGGATTTGCGTGCAGCCCTGGGGGCCGAACCCACCCTTCTGCCCACTTCCTCCTTCCTTGGGTCCTCCGTGGAAGGCAAAGCAGCTGGACATGCCAATGTCAGTCTTCACCACTCTGACACAGGTGGGTGGGTGGAGACAAAATGGACAACCTGGGCCCAGGACAGCACCTGGCACACACCGGGGCCTAGTGACTCAGTTCACACTTGCAGACTGTGCCACAGGGCCTGAAGCAGGCAGAGGCCACAGAGGAGCCTCAGGCCCAGCCCTCGCTTGGGTCTCCTCTCTTCTCCCCGTTTACTCCTTTCTTCTTTCTCTTCTCTCTCCCCTTGCCTCTTTTCCTTCCTTGTGTTTTCTTTTCTTATGAGTCAGGGTCTTGCACTATAGTCCCGGCTGGTCCTTAACTCACTATGTAGCCCAGGCTGGCCTAGAACTCACAAGTCTCCTGCCTCAGCCTCCTGAGTGCTTCTGTGGTGCTGGGAAATCGAATGGAGGGCTGTGATCACGCTAGGTAAGCACTCTAACCACTGAGCTATACCCCTAGCCCCAACCATCCTTTTTGGCAGTGATGGAGGTGAGCCCGAGACCCAGGCCCATGTATGCCAGGCAAGTGCTGGCACTGGATACACCCCAGCTGTTCCTTGTCTACCGTGCAGCCCACAGGCGGCCCTCTCACAGACATCTGTCCTCTGCAGGGTTGCTGGCGCTGCAACCTGAAGCAGAGTCTTTCCCACTGGGCTGAGAGGAAGCAGGAGGGTTAGAAGCCAGACTGGAGGTGTGCACCAAAGCCCAAAGCCCAGCGGGCTTCCCTAGTCTTGACTCTGGGAACTTGCTATGGCCTGGCGTTACCACACTGAGTATTTGCATCCCTTCCCTCCAGGCTGTTAAGCTCCTGAGGCCTCAGTGGGAGAGAGAGGGGCAAGGAACTAACTGCTCTTTTCATGACTCAGTTTTCTCCTCTGAGAGATGGGAGGGATAACTCCAACTCCCTCACAGAGGTTTGGGGAGGGACACCCAGGTCACGTGTGGCACCCAAGGCCAGGGGCTGCGTCCTGCTCTGCATCTCTGGAAGAGGTGTGCATCCCCTTGGCAACATCCTCCACCCCACACCCTCCTTGACATCCTCTCTTCGCTCCCCACTCTGCTCCTTTCCCTTAAGCTCCAATCTCAGGTTACCACACTCTTCTTCTCCCCCTACTCCATTCTGACAGCAAATCCCTCCTCCTCCCTCTACAGCTGGTGTCACTGTTCAGCCTCACCCCCTGCCACTCTTTCCTGGTCCCTCTGCAAGCCCGCAGCTTACACCGCATCCTCCTGTGTCCCTGTCTTCTCCGAGGCAGACTATTAGCTCATCCCCCAAGCTCCCTCCCTTTTGGCCTTCAGGAACTCAGAAGCCCTGGGTACCTTCTCGCCCATTCAGTTCACACTGTCCCTTGTTCCCTTTGCTGAACCGAGAGTCTTGTTTTTTTGTTTTGTTTTTATGGTACTGGGACCAAGCCATGGGTCCTCACGCTGAGCTATAGCTTTAGCCCCTTTTTATAGTTTATTTGAGACAGGGTCTTGCTAAGCCCCCCCAGGCTGGGCTCAAACTTGCAAAGTTGTGATGCTCCTGCCTTAGCCTCCGAGAGTGTTAGGATTATACTCGGAGCTCCAGGTGCGTTGCATGGCTCTGAGGACATTACCACTCACATCTGTACGCAAGCTGGAGCTCAGCATTGGTGAGGGGAGCCATCGGACAGCACTGGGAACCAGGGTGAGCAGTGGCCACATGGTCCCACCCTGTTGCTCCTCCAAGCACTGAGACCGCATGGGATGGAGCTCAGGCAGCCCCCACAGCCCTCCCAGTCACCTGTCCAGTAGCTCCCAGTCCTCTCCACCCCAGCGGTCCCGGAACTCCTTGGTGTTCATGCCCCCGATCCTGTCCAGGTCTGATTTGTAGATGCCGAGTAGCCCGAATCCATTCACTTCCCAGTACCCTGTGGACACACAGGAGGCAAAGCTGCGCCAGGGCCACGCACCAGGGCTGCGAGTATGTGTATGCTGGGTACTGAGGCTGAAGGCCTTCTCAGCTGAGCAAATCCCTTGCCCAAAGGGGAAAGGCCCTGAGATTCAGGGTCCAGCCAGTGCAGCAGTGACCCCAGGCTGGCAACAGCCCTACAGTTAGACGGCTGCAGCAGCAATTCAGGATCACTATCCACCTCCCTCTCCACAGGCGGGGAGCCTCTGCCACACCACCTGCGTGGCCTCTCAGGGCCCAGTGTCTGGCACACAGCAGACACTCTGCAAGTACCCAATGAACACGAGGGGAAATGGGCAGGCGGTGTCCACTGCGGCATATGCCACTTCTCTGGTGGACTGTCCAGAGGCCACAGGGTGGGGCAGGAATGAGGTGCCCAGGCTCACAGCTTCACCTCTTCCCCCCTCCCCAGAGGAGGGCTCACCCTCAGGCCACCAGGGGGTGGCCCCGCAGTGCAGCCGCATCACCATGGGTGCAAAGGCCATCTTGCCCTCCACACAGTGCTTCCGGATGGTATCAATGATGCCGGTTGGGAAGTGGATGTGGAGGTCACAGAGGAATATGATGCTGTGAGGGTCCTGGAGAGGCAACAGGCAGAGTGAGCAGACCCTCGGGACAGACAGAGCAAGAGACCAGTGAGTCCTAGGGGGATCCCCAGGCTCTTGCATATTAGAAGACAACCTCCCAGCAGATGCCCAGGCTCAAGGCACGGAGCGCTCTCTACACCTGAGCAAATGCTCTGCGGCCACTTGCTCAGTCCTGCTCTGGCACTGGTCTCAGCACAACAGAGGGTGCTTTTTCTACAACCTTAGCCAGCGTCCCCAGAGGGCCGCACATTGAAGGCTTGATCCCAGCCAGTGGAGCTACAGGGAGGTAGCAGAACCTGTAGGAGGCGGGGCCTCCTGGGCCCATAGGTCCTAGGACTGTGCCCTCAGAGAGGATGTTTCTCTTCTCTGCTTCCTTCCTCACACCTTGATAACTGGCCACAGGCAAAAAGGCAAGGGGGCCACCTGTGAGTGAAAGACCTCTAAAACTACAAACCAAAACGAACCTTCGTTCTTTTTAAACTGAATCTTTCAGGCATTTTGTTACACTAAGGGAAAGCTGACTGAAATGCTCTTAGGACCCTGGTCCCGTCTCCCCAAGGAGTTGACATATCCTAAAGGTCTCTACCCCTGCACTAGTCTCTCAAGCCCTCTACAGGCCAATTACCTTCACTAGGTCAATGCCAGCCTGAAGTCCAGCTGAGCGCTCAAAGTTTCCACTGAGTCTCACATACTGGTAGCTGCAGGAAGAGGAGGGAGAGGAGGAGCTAGCCATGTGTGAGGACTGGGCTCGGGGGTCTCTGGACCTGCCATCCCTTAGGACTTCAGGAAGGGGTGGCCAGGCCAGGACCCCTCGCCTGGAGTCCTTACCTCCGCAGCCTGGACCTCTTCAGCGCCACCTTGACGTCCATGTCTTCACTGCTGTAGTCGGTGATGATGACATTGAAATGTGGGTCACCAGTGTCCTGGAGCAGGTTTTCCATGTCTCTGATGAACTGCTGTACCCAGCGGGCCTGGTTCTTCACTGCCTCAGTGTGCCGGGCGGAGGGACACAGAGGGAAAGAGAGGTGTGACTCTGACCTCCGCACCAACGTCTGTCAGGAATCCCCATGGGGGGAAGCAAGGCAGGGCCAGGAAGTTCCCCCAGGTGGTGCCTCTGCGACCCTCCCAGGCAGACCGGGAGGGCCTGGGACAGGATCACGGCAACCCTACCAGGGGGACATCCAGCCCTGCCACCATCTTCCAGTCCCTGTTCTATGCTCTACTCCCCTCTCTAGTTTCGTGTTTTGTCTTCTTTTGTTTTGAAACAGGCTCTCCCTCTGTAGCCCAGGCTGATCCTGAACTCACTATGGAGCCCAGGTTGGCCTCAAACACACAACAATTCTCCTGCCTCAGCCTCCAAAGTACTAGGATTACAAGTGTGTGCCACCATGCCCAGATAATTCTTATACGGTGGTGGGGGATCCCAGGGCCCATCACAAGCTACACGAGCACTCTACAAGCACAAGTACTTACATGTACCCCTAGCCCTTGAAATAAAAATTTTTAAAAGTGTTGGGGATGTAGCTCAATGGCAGAATGCTTTCCTAACATGTGCAAGGTTCTAGGTTCCAACCCAACACCACAAAACTACAAACCAGAAGTCAAAACTAGGTTCATCTCCTTGGGTGATGATGAGCTTCTGGTTTTTTGTTTTGGTTTGTTCATTTGTGGTACTGAGGATTTAGCTTAGGTTCTTTTCACAGAGCCACCTCTCCAGTCCATTTTTGATTTTGATTTTGAGATAGGCTTTTGGTAAGTTGCTAGGTTCCCCAGGCCAGGCTTGCACTCATGATCCTCCTGCCTCAGCCTCCCTGAGTGCGGTGATTCCAAGCTTGTGCCACCAGGCACAGCTTTTCTGCCTATTGTGCTTTTCCTTTCCATTGTAGAAACCACTTAGGGCTTGGGATGTGGCTCAGCAGGAGTGAACTTGCCAAACACATACAAAGTCCTGGGGTCCATCTCCAGCATCGTAAAAAATAAAAATAAAAACCAATACAGCACCCTAACAACAAGCCCAGGTATGGTCATATCCAAACCCTCAACCTCCTTGGCAAGAAAGAGCACAAGCCACCAGTCAGCAGCTCCCTTAGCTCCAACATTTAGTCAGCATGTGCCCTCCCACTCCTACCATCTCCTTGGTGAGCTCAGCTCCCTCATCTGGGATGTGCCCTCATGGTTCTCAGGAGGGGCAATGAAGGAAAGCACACCACATGGGCATGGTCACAGCCCCGCCCAAGGCTTACCAGGCACAATGAAGTGGACCACAGCTCGGTGATTCCAGGAGAAGCCCTGGGGCCAGCACAGCTTGGGTTCAGGATCCTGGACGTTCAAGACATGCCTCTGCCGGCTCTGAGGATGCCAGACCAGGCCCTGAAGGTTCCGGGCCGCAGCCTCCTCCCCACCAGCAGGGTCGATGCCCTGCCAGCCGCGGGTGGACACGTACTCAGAGACACGCACCAAGCGCTGGCCCTGCTCCAGCAGCTCGAGCTCCAAGAGGTAGCGACCCCCACGTAGCTGGTCCTGCCGCTTCTCCACGTTCACGATGCGCTGGAGCTGATACTTCCTGTGGCAGGAAGGATGGGGACTTGAGTCTCTCAGCCACACTGCAAGAGGAGCAGGTAGTGGCTGAAGCCATGAGGACAGCTGTCAGGAGACTTCATTTTTTTTTTTTTTTTGAGACAAGGTCTCACTCTGTAGTCAAGGCTGGTCCTGAACTCACTATCTAGCCCAGGCTGGCCTCAAAATCATGGCAATCCTCCTGCGTCAGCCTCCTGAGTGTTGGGATTATACTCAGTGTAGCACAAGCATGTGCCACTACAGGTGGCTAGTTTTTATATGTTCTGGAGAATCAAATCCAGAGCCTTGCTCATGTCAAGCAAGTGCCCTAACCAGTGACCTACACCCCTCGCTTGAGACCTGGTCTTTGTCCTAGATTTGCCATTGGCTGGCTGCAGGGACTCAGGCAGGAGAGAGATGCACTCTAAGGCTCACTCCTCCATCTTCAAAAATGTACAGCTGAGCAGGGATCATCTTCAAGCCCTTTTATACCTCTGAGATTCTAAGCAGACAAGGTGTATCAGGGGGTCTTGGTGAAGAAGTACCTTGACAAACCAATAATAAAAATGCTCTCTTCAAATCTAAAGAGGGTAAGACATGATGGGGGGGGGGCTGCATAAATGCTCAATGGTTGGTCCAACATGATCCATTACTAGAGAACTGAAAATTAAAAAATAAGCAGCAGCCAGGCCTG
The DNA here is from genome assembly GCA_004027205.1 of Ctenodactylus gundi. Classification (NCBI taxonomy): domain Eukaryota; kingdom Metazoa; phylum Chordata; class Mammalia; order Rodentia; family Ctenodactylidae; genus Ctenodactylus; species Ctenodactylus gundi. Next base: position 48,896 of record PVKB01005011.1, on the reverse strand, counting down.
GTGGCCAGCACTCTGGGAGCTGAGGCAGGAGGACTGCAAGTTTGAGCCTGGCCTAGGCAACTCAACTACTTAGCAAGACTCTGTCTCTAAACCAAAAATAAAAAAGGGACTTGGTTCCCAATGCCACACACATACCCAAAAAACAACAGGGACTGATATATAAACAAACATACATGGACAAATGGATCAGCACAGAAACCCTAGGAAATCCTGGTTTTTAGAGCCAAGTGATTTTAACATAGGCACAAAGAACTTCCACTGAACCAAGGATCATCTCTCTTCAATAGATAGTTCTGGAAAAACTGGATATACACATGCAGAAGAATAACACTAGTACCCTGTCTCTCACTATAACCAAAAACCACTTCAAAGTGAATCAGACTTGAAGCTACGCTGCTCCTGGAGGAAAAGCGGGGAAGTGCTTCAGGACCTTGGACTGGGCAAGGAGGTTCTGAGTGTTACTGCAAAAGCACAGGCAACAGAAGCAAGAATTGGCAAACTGGATCGCGTCAAGGCAAAACCTTCTGCACAGTAAAGGAAATGGTTCACAGAGTGAAAAACCGCCTAGTATAGGAGGAAAAATTCGCAGAGCTCACCCAGCAAGGGATTAATGTTCAGAATATAGAGAGACATCGTGCAGCAGCAAAGCACAGCAACCTGGTCTAGAGGCACAAATGACCTGAACAGATAGGTCTTTTTTATTGTTTGTTTGTTTTATAGTACCAGGGATAGAGCTGAGGAGTACTCTACCACTGATCTACTTTGCCAGAGCTCTTTTAAAATTTTTTATTCTGAATCCAGGTCACACTGAATTGTTAAATTGTCCAGGCTAAGCTCACATCTGTTATTCTCCTGCCTGCCTGAGCCTACCAGAGTTCCAAGATTATAGGTAGCACCACTGTGCCCACCTCTGAATAGGGTTTTTTATTTTACTTTTTGGAGATAGGGTCTTGCTCTGTGGTCCAGGCTAGTCCTGAACTCACTATGCTGCCCAAAGGCCTCAAACTCATGGCAATCCTATAGTCTCAACTTCTCAAGTGCTGTGATTTTAGGTATGCATTACCATACCCACTTTATGTGGTGTTGGGGAACTGAATTCAGGGCCTTGCACTTGCTGGGCAAACGCTCTAACCGCTGTGCCATTCCTCTAGCCCTGAACAAGTATTTCAAATACATGGCCAAGAAAAGCAGCACATGCCAGTAATCCCAGCAGTTTGGGAAGCCGAGGCAGGATTACAAATTCAAGGTCAGCCTGGGCAACTCTGCAAGATCAGGCCTCAAAATACAAAACAAAAGGCTTAGGGGTGCAGCTCAGTGGCAGAGTCCTTGCCTAGCAGCTGCAAGGCTCTAGTTCTACCTCCAACATTGTAGCAGAGTGGGGGTGGGAAAGACAGTATGCAGCCGGGTGTGGTGGCACACACTTGATCCCAGCACTGAGGCTGTAGCAGAAAGATCAAGTTCAAGGCCAGCATGGGCTACACAATGAGACTCTGTCTCCACAAGTACCTGAAAAATGCTCAGGGTCACTAACAACGAAGGAAATGCAAATCAAAACCACAATGAGGCATCATTTCACTCTAGTAAGAACAGCTATCGTCAGGAAGATGAAAACAAACCAAAAATAGATGTTGGAGAAAGTGTGAAGAAAGAAAAACTCTCATATACCTTCAGTGGGAAAATTAATTAATGCAACCACAAAGGAAAACCATGTAGAGGTGCCTCAGATTTTGGAAATACACTAGGTGTACACCTGTAATCCCAGCACTCTGAGTGCTGAGCCAGAAGGATGGCAAGTTCAAGCCCAGCTTGGACAACTTAGAGACTCAGAGAGACTGTCTCAAAATAAAGAAAAAAAAGAAAGGGGGGCTATGGGTGTAGCTCAATGCAAAGGCCCTGGTTATACCCCCAGTACCAAAAAGAAAGAAAGAAAGAAAGAAAGAAAGAAAGAAAGAAAGAAAGAAAGAGAAAAGAAAGAAAGAAAAGAAAAGAAAAGAAAGAAAAAAGAAAAATATGAGCCAGGTGTGGTATCTTTTGATCCACCTGCCTATTTTTCTAGTTAGCAAGAATGAAGTAGGTGGTTCAGAAATTGGAGCCCAGGCTTGACTACTTAGCAAGACCCTGTCTCAAAATAAAAATATAAGAATGGCTAGGGACATAGCTTGCTGGTAGAGTAACCCTGGGTTAGATTCCCCAGCACTACATAAAAATTAGGTGGGCATGGTGGCATACACCTATAATCCCAGCACTGGGGAAGCTGAGGCAGGAGGACTATTGTGGGTCAAGGCCAACCTGGGCTACACAGTGAATTCAGGACCAGTCTAGAGTGCAGAACATGACCCTGTCTCAAAGAAACAAAAACAAAAACCCATTAGAAGTTAATACTACATCTTGTACTAATTCCTAAAATTAAATGTAATTATTAGGTAAAGCAAATACAAATGTATTATTATTTGTACTGAGGATTGAACCCAAGTCCTTCACCTAGCCCATTTTTTAATTTTCTATTTTGAGACAAGGTAAGTCACTATTTTGCCAAGGCTGGGCTCAAACTTGCAATCACCCTGTCTCAGCCTCCCAGAATGCTGGAATTACAGGAATGCAACACCACATCCAGATGGATTGTCTACACAATGAAATTCTACACAGCAAAACAAAGCAACCAAGTATCTGGCATACTCTTCAACATGCAGGAAGCATGAGAACACTTGACTAAGTGAGAGCAGCCAGGCACAGAAGGCCACAGACTGTGCAATCCCACCGACACGTAACGTCCAGAACGGGCGTAGTAGAGACGGGTAAGCAGATGAATGATGGCAGGAAGGGGAGGAAACAGATGTACTTATTCGTAGGAATGCAGCCTCTTTCAAATGTGTTTCTGTGTGCTTGTTTTACTTTGTTTCTGTCTGGTTTTGAGACAAGCTCTTGCTCTGTCACCCAGGCTGCTATGAAGGCCTGGGCCCAGGTGACCTTGAGACGCCCCCACCCACCCCTGTAGCTGGGACTGTCAGCGTGCCACCACTGCCAGCTAACTTCTTGTACAGGTGATGGCTGTGTTCTGAAGTTAATTATTGGTGAGAGGTATAAAGCACTTACTTCATTTTATGGTATCTTTGCAGTACTGGGGATAGAATCCAGGGCCTCTGCTCTGAGCTATCTCCCAGCCCGTTTTAGTTTTTATTTATTGTTTATTTGAGACAGGGTCTCACTAAGTTGCTAATGTGCCTAGTTTAAGCTCAAACTTGAGATTCTCCTGCCTCAACCTCCCAAACTGCCAGGACTACAGGCCTGGCTGTGAATATACTTTTAAAACCACTGAACTGTACACTCTAAAATGGCAAATTTAATGACATAAATTTTATCTCAAAAAAATGAATGAATGAATGAATGACAGGGAAAAAGAACTCCATCACACCTCATGTTCTAGCTCTTCTATCTACACCAAAAGCCTTAATTTTTAATTTGCACTTTTCACCTGGTGTCGCCAGTCTGTCCCTGAGGTAGGGGACCACAACCACCACCCTCCACAGTCCGTGACACGCCAGGCACCTGGGTATCTCAGACCCTTGCCCGAGGGTGGAACAAAGGCCTCACTGTACAGACCCCAGCTAGGGATCTTGTCCTGCCCAGAAGCTTGGCTGGGGGTCAAATTCTCCTCTTCCTGCAGCAGGGAGATGTGCCCCTCAGTTGCTGCTCCCCAGCTGGCCTTGCTGTGCCCAGCCTGGCTCTAGGAAAGCCCTTTACCTTACCCCCGGGTCCTCTGGCTGAGCCTCTTGAGGAAGACCCGTGTGACCTCCAGGGCCTCCTGCTCAGGCAGCAGCAGGTTTCCAGATGTGTTACAGTTCAAGTCAATCCAGTCTGTGCGCAGGGCCTGGAAGTCCAGGTTCCGGGCACTGAAGGTCTGCTCCCAGTTGATCACTGGGTCAAACAGGGGTACATATTCAAATACTTCACTCAGATCATCTTCCTCCTCTCCTTCTTCCCCTCCATCCTCTCCCTCCACAGGTCCATCCTCATCTACCGCTGCGACCACCTCCTCGTCCCCAGGCCACCCCTCTTTGGGCGCCTGAGGCTCCAACCCATCCCCTCTCCTCTGCTCAGCAATGTAGGAGTCCACTTGGCTCAGCCACTGTGACGGCTCCATAGTCTTCCCGGGGCTGCGGGCTGAGGGCCTGGTCTTCTCAGCAGGAGGCAGGTTCCCTACTGGGTGCCTGGGGCCCTGCTGCTTGGAAGGAGGCGAGGCTGCACTGGGCACAGGGCCTGCTTGAGTCTTCTTCTTTACTGGTTGTGGTCCTGGGGTGTCACTGGCTCTTGTTGGGAAGGAAACTGTGGAATTCTGCTTGGGAAGTGGCATCCACAGGGCCCCTGGGGGCCCGGCCAGGAGCCTCCTTAGGCTGCGGAGGCCATAGTCAGTGATGCTCTGCCCAGGGGTGGAGGTAGACATTTGTCTGCCCACTTGTGTCCCAGTGTCTTGGTCAGGAGAGGCTGGAGTCTCCTCGACCACTTCTTCATACTGGGATTCTTCCAGAAAGTCCTCCTCAGAACCTGTGGTTAATAATAACCATTCCTCATATCAGCAGTCTTCAACTTTTCCAAGGGGTCTAAGATAGCCATTGATCACCCTTGTGACCCACAAGGGTCCAGTGGGGACAAAATGTCACTTAAACTGTGTGACCTGGGCTTAGGGGCTGGAGAAATGGCACAGCGGTTAAAAAGCACAAGGCCCTGAGTTTGATTCCCCAGCACCACATAAAGCTGGGCATGGTGGTACATCTCTGGCAGCCTGTAATCCCAGCACTCTGGAAGCTGAGGCAGGAGGATTGCCATGAGTCCAAGGCTAGCCTGGGCTACACAGTGAATACAGGATCAACCTGAGTTACAGAGCAAGACCCTTTCTCAAAAACAAAACAAAACAAAACAAAAACAAAAACAAACAAAAAACCCTTCAGCTTATTGGTCTCTCTCTCTATTTTTGATACAATCTTACTCTGTAGTCCAGGCTGGTCCTGAGCTCATTACATAGCCCAAGATGGCCTTGAATGCAGGCAATCCTCCTGCCTTAGGCTCCTGAGTGCTAGGATTACATCTGTGTCCCACCATGTCTGGCTAATATTTTTGTGGTAGTGGGGGATTGAAAATAGGGCCTCATGCCACACTAGGCAAGCCCTCTAACCACTGAGCTATGCCCCCAGCTTCAACCTGTCTCTTTATATACTTAAAGGACATAAAACTCTCTCTCTCGTTAGGAAGACTCAGTGTTATGAAATCCATAGTGCCTTTCAGAGGCCTGGCTCATTGGGATCCAATGAGTAATCCCAGCCACGCCCAATCCCTCAAGAACCTTGTCTCAAAAAACAAAACAAAGCCAAAACACACACACACACACACAAAAAAAAACCAAAACAATAATCCCTCAAGAAGACTACAGGAATATAGGGCTTCTCTAAGACAGATCTTTTCCTGTGGTGCCAGGGACAGTGGCCTCCTCCATGCCCATGTCATCTCCTCTAGGTAAACCAGCATGCTGCCCATCAGTGCGACAGCAAAGGTATAGGCTCTCTAATCCCCTTAGGCACAGGGAGGGTCACATCAGGCTCCCTGGGGCAGGCTGAGATGCCTGAACCTCCCCTGGAAACAGACTGTGGTTTGCCTCCCAGCATGACCTGGAAGTCTCAGTGGCCACTCTATACCTGGCTGCTCTGGACCCGGCTGCTCTGGCTGGTCAATCTTGATGTACTCCTGGAAGCTGAACCTGCAGGAAGAGAAATATGTGGCTTGGTGGTCACTGTGCCCCTGAGACTCACCCGGACTGCAGTGGTGGAAGTAGGCCAGGTAAGTATGTGTGCATGTGAGAGCACATGGATGTGTGTAGGAGGCACGCTCAGGAGCACAGTTTCCTTGCACTGGAGGGCACGCGGGGCTACCAAGAGAACCTAGGCTGCTCACCTGTCCTGGTAATAGGCATTTTCCTGGTAGAAGCACTTGTTATGGGTCTCCATATGGCTCAGGCGGGTATAGTCATTGGGATAAACAAAGGACAGATGAACCTGGAGGTGAGAAAGTAGAAGCAGAGTAGGAGGTGGGGTCCTAGAAGGAGCCAGCAGGTCAGAGTGCGGACCCCTCCCCTGGCTGGCCTCATCTGAGCCACCGCGGGACCTTCGCTCAGAGAGCAGTGAAGGGCTGCTGGGAGCTCTAGATGAACTATTTGGTTATGCACCCCAGAATCTCGGTCCTTCCACTCAAATGAGTCCGGCTCTCTACCTCACCTTACTTCCTGTCCCAGCTCATGCCTCACAGCTGTGGCCAAGGCCACTCCCCGCCTCTGCCTAATGAGCTTCTCCCTCACGGGGAGGCCTGAGGGAGGTCCTAGCCCGAGCTTCCTGGTGTCTTACCTGGCGCACTGCCTCATCTGCCCCTCAGCCCACAGCCTCAGGTCACCATCAACATAAACATGGCTATCAAACCCTCTCTATGCTCTGACCTGTGAGGACACCTGGCCTCCTCCCTCCTGCAAGGCCTTCCTGATAATCTCTTGATCTGAAGAGGTTAAGAGGTTGAGTTCATTCTACCCCACGGCCTACAAGTCCTCAAAAGCCAGCCACCCCCGTGGGTTACTTCCCCCAGTGCCCTGGCTGGGAGATTAATGAATGGTACGGGATGGCTGGCTAAGGGGCTGTGTAGGCAGACAGGGATGTGGGGCCCTTGGAGCAGAGTCACTGGGCTGCAGAGGGTGAAGGGGTGCATCCTAAGGCAGAGCACCCATTTGCGGCTCGTATGTCATCAGGGTCAGGCCACCCAAGAATGCATGTCCTCAGGCCCAGGAAACCTCTTGCTGGGTCATCCAGTCTGCTGCGGCCAAGGTGTGGGGATGGCGAAGAGTCGGCCTCCACACCTCTCAGGCCAGTCCTAAGCAGCCACACCCTTCCAGACCTCCTTCCCCACCCCAGTCCTCGACACCCTCAGACCCCACACTTACAAAACGGAGGCCTTCATAGCGCTGCAGAGGGCGTCCATCCACTAAGTAGCTGGGTTTGTATGGACAATCAGGCAGGACATGACGGAGATGAGACTTGGGGATCAGAGGCACTATGGAGAGCAAGGGAAGAAGACAAGGAAGGAGTACACAAGTTCAAGGCCAGCACATTGAGCAGTGAGCCCAGGCAGCCCAAGAGAATGGTCATGTGGGCTGCAACAGCAATGCTGCAGGGCTGAAGCCTCCCAAGACTTGGGAGCTCATGTCCCCATGCCCCTGGAAAGGCAGTGTACACAGAGATATAGGATATAATGTTTGCCCTACTGAGTCTCAGTCTTGCTTTGGAACAATTCCTTTCTATCACCCTATTCCTTTTGGAATGGGAAGGGAATGGGTATGGGTATGTCAGAAATATTTAACTTATTTACAGGGGCTCACAGGAGTCTCAGAGGACTTTGAGCTTAAGCCATTCAGCAAAACCGGAACTGCTAAGGCTTTGGCAACTCTTAGAGATGGACTACATGCATTTTATACAATGAGATGAACATGAATCTTTAAGGGGACAGGGACAGAATGTTGTGATTTGAATCTAAAATGTCCCCCTAAGATCTCATGTAGTTGGGAAGGGACTAGATCAGACATTTTGTCCAAGAAACAGGAAAGTGACTAATACAGAATCTAATAAGGGGTTGGTATTTATAGTGGGGGGATCTACGGGGACACCTGAATTCTAAATCTACTTCTCACCCTGGGTGACGGTTACACAAATTCACTCTAATGATTTATAGATTTATAACACTGGACATTAATGTTGTGTACATGCGTGTGTGTACATGCGTGTGTGTACACGTGTGTGTGTGTGTGTGTGTGTGTGCACGTGTGTGCATGCACAGCACTGGGTGTCAAGACTAGGGTTTTCACACTGAGCCCATTTTTAGTTTTGATTTTGAGACAAAGTCTTGCTAAGTCATGAAGTTGTCCAGGCTAGGCTCAAACTTGTGATCTTCCTAAGTCAGCCTCCAGAGTGCTAGGATTTACAGTCCACTGGGCCCAGATGGATATTAACATTTTTGTACTTTCCTGTCTGCTTTTTATAATTTACACTGTAACAGGAAAAAGATTTCGAGACTTTGAGAATACAATAGTAAAGTGGGCAGGTCTCCTAGTCTTCCCCCTGGATGCCAAGAGACCTGGAAGCACGCTGCCTCCCAAGAGAAATGACAGCACATGGCTGAGGCCATACCTCGGTAGAGGGTGTCCCGGGGGTCAGGCCGCTGCATGTCGGCCAGTGGCTGCTCAGCCCTGGGGAGAGCACTGGAGGAGCCCACGTGGCTGGCTGCTGTTTGCGGGATATGGCTGACCTCATCCATCCTCAGGAGAGTCTCATCTAGGCCAAGAGGATAGAGCAGAAGAAAGCTGGGAGTCCTAAAAGAACCTCAGGTCACTGCCTCTGAGGGAGTGACAGGGCAGGACCTCAGGCATGACTTCTGTGTCCCAGCAGGCCAGCCCAAGGATGTGCTCAGTCCCCTCTCCGCTCTAGCCCACTTCACATTAGTGGCCACAGCTAACTAGCTCTCTTTGACACCCTGCACCAGCCTCTTGGCTAGACCAGTTTTGCAAATACTGGAAACAGTTACCTTTTCCTCAAATGACTACTGTTAACAGAAATTTCTCATATTTAATTTTATTTAACCAACATACAATAGTTTTCTTTCTTTTCTCTTTTTGCTGGGGTTCAAATTCAGAGTCTCATGCATGCTAGGAAAGCACTTTACCACTCACTGAGTTATACCACAACCCCTACCAAGTACCACTCTATCTTACACGTATTAATTCATATATTCTGCAAAACTACCATATGACTTAGGCACAGGCTGAATATCCCTTATTTACAATGCTTGATCCCAGAAGTATTCCAGTTTTCAGAGCTCTTTATTTTCTTTTCCTTTTTCTTTTCTTTTTTCTTTCTTTCTTTCTTTCTTTCTTTTTTTGGAGACAGAGTTTCAATTGATATCTAGGCTGGTCATGAACTCATTTTATAGTCTAGACTGTCCTCAAATTCACAGCACTCCTGTCTCAGCCTCCTGAATGCTGGGATTACAGGTGTGTGCCACCACACCTGGCTTAAGCTTTCAAAGTTCTTTGAATTTTTTCCACCCAAAATTATTCTTTTACTTATGCATTTGTGACACATAATAATTATATCCAGCTTGAGAAACTGGTGTGTATACATATCATATCTTGATCTTTACTTCCCTTCTTTCTTCCCAACCTCACCCTTTTAACTGCCCATACAATTTATCTGGATTTTAGAATATCTGCATAGGTTTTAACTAGCTCAGAATCTCCAACCCAAAACTCTATCATGTGTTCCAAAGGTCTTAGATTTCACAGCACATCAGATTTCAGTGTTCAGAGTAGGAACACTCAAGCAGTATCACTGCTATTCTCATTCTGCAGACTCTGGCACAGAGAACCTAAATCATTTTCCTAGACCACTGAATTGGTGAGCAGGAAAGCGGAGGCTGGCCCTAGCCCATGGAACCCCAGCATCGTGGCACCCCAACATCTTGGGTATGGGCACCTCAAGTACTGGAGCAAGTCAGTGGCTCCCAGCAGCGCCCACCACCTCAGCTGTCCTGCTTCTCCCCTGAACTCTGCTATGGGTTGCCTTGGTTCACCGTGAATCTGCGGCTCCTGGCACCCACCTTCCTTCCTCCTGCACTGTCCTAGTAGCTCACAGCCTGCTCCTCTGCCCAGATGTTGGGGCTTCTTTGTCACCAGAAACTTGCTCCTATCTGCCTTGCCAGCTCTATCTCTCTCTTTCACACACACACACATACACGCACAATCTGCCTTGCCAGCTCTATCTCTCTCTTTCACACACACACACATACACGCACACCCCCTTTCTAGTCTCCTGGGTGTTTGCTTTTCCTGTCCTCCTTGAGGGGCAGTCCTAGCCCTGTGTGCTTTTCTTACATCTGCCATAGAAGAATAAAGGTGTCTCTTTTTTTTTTTTTAACTTTTTTTTCTTTTTTTGCCCCCAGCACAGGGCAATGGACTCAGGGCCTTGTACATACTAGGCAATCAGTCCACCACTGAGCTATTCCCCAGCTCCACAATTTTTGTTTCGTTTTGTAGTGGAGCATATAGATAAGTCTTTTGTTTTGTTTTGTACTGAGACAAGGTCTCACTCTGTAGCCCAGGTTGTCCTGAACTCACTATGGAGCCTAGGCTGGCCTTGGACTCACGGCAATCCTCTTGCCTCAGCCTCCTGAGTACTGGAATCACAAGCTTGCGCCACCACACCCAGTCTATGTAGTCCTGGGGAATCAAACCCAGGGCTTTGCTAGCAAGCGCTCTAACCATTCAGCTATGTCCCTAACCTGAGGAGATAAGCATTAAAAAGTACAACTGAAGAGTTCATTTCCTACAAATTTAAAGCAAGTGAACTATGCATTTGGGTTATGGTTACAAATAAGGGATCTGACTCACTAACATGGTTTGTTCCTGTGGTACTGGGACTGAACCCAAAGCCTTCATGCTGAACTACGTCCCTGGCCCTTTTAAAATTTTCCATTTTGAGACAGGGTCTTGCTCAGTCACTAATGCCCACACCGACCTTGAACTTGCAGTCTTCATGCCTCAGCCTCCCAAAATGTCGGGATTACACACGTGCACTAGTGCACTATCATGCCTAGCTTGATTTTTTTTTTTTTTCTTCAGCACTGGGGATTAAACCCAGGGAATGCTGGGCTACATCCCCAACCTAACTGGCTGATTGACTGAATGACTAAGACAGTGTCTCACTAAATCGCACAAGGTGGTCTTGACTTGAAATCCTCCTGCCCCAGCCTCCCAAGTAGCTGGGATTATACCCCAGATGCAATCCAGCCTCTCATAGGTTTTTAGTCTCCAGTGAGTCTCAAGTCCCTGGACATTCCTACAGTGACATCTGAGGTGTGGCACGTAGGTGCAAGGGCATTCTTCTGAGGGGACTAAGCAAGCTTCCAGGCGGCTCTCAAAAGCATTGTGGGCCCTGGTGAGGGAAGAGCCCCTTGCCCTGATCTCCGTCACACAGCTCTGAGCTCCAGCCTCTGCAGACCCCACCTTTCTGCACGCCCTGGGTGGATGGCACCCAGCCCCACCCTGTCTCCACTCACTTGTGAACAGGGACAAGGAGGGGGAGTTGATGATGGCAAACTTGGCTCCAGGGTCATTCCGCCGCCACTGCAAGAGAAGGTGGATGTGGGAGGTCGGAGGTAGCTGGACTGGGGCTGGGGCTGTGGGACAGAAGAGAGGCAGGGTGCTCACCGCGACCTCCACGTGGTCGGTGCCCTCGTCATTCTGCTTGTGCAGCACCTCGAAGTAGTACCTGCGGGAGGCTGACAGGCTGCGGGGAGCAGAGCACGGTCACCTGGTCAGCCACAGGCCCGTCCTACCTCCTCCTGCTCTGGGAATCCCAGGAATTTGCCATTCACCCTGTCACCTACTAAGAGACAGCCTTGGGTCTCTGGGTGGGTGGGTTGCCAGCAACAGTCTTACTCTGTAGTTCAACAGGGAACCCCACAAAATAACAATTGTGGCAGCCCTAGCACGCAGTGTCCAACCTGCAGTCTGCCTTGTTTCTACACTCTTACTATTTTTTTCAGTGTTAGCATTGGAATCTAGGGCCTTCATACTGAGCTATATCCCTAGCCCCCTCCCCCTTTTTTTGAGAACAGGGTCTCACTCCATAGCCCAGGCTGGTCCTAAATTCACTAACAGAGCCCAAACTAGTCTTGGATTTGGCAGTCCTCCTGTCTTAGCCTCCCTGAATGCTGGGATTACAGGTGTGCGGCTCCACGCCCAGCTTTATGTGGTGCTGGGGAATAGAACCCAAGGTCACACACTTGCTAAGTAAGTCCTTTAAGCACTGTACCATTCCTGCAGCCCCTAGGCCTTTTTTGTTTTTATTTTGGGGCATTGACTTTGAGAAAGGATCTTGGTAAGTCATTAAATTGCCCAGGCCAGTCTCCAATTTATAACTCTCCTGTCTTTGCCTCCCAGACAGCTTAGAAGACAGGCCCATGCCACCACACCTAGATCCTTTTCTTTCTTTCTTTCTTTCTTTTCTTTTCTTTTTCTTTTCTTTCTTTCTTTCTTTCTTTTTCTTTTTCTTTTTTTTTTTTTTTTGACAGGGTCTTGCTCTATACTCCAGGCTGGTCCTGAACTCATTGTGCAGCCCAGGCTGGCCCCAACTTGCAATCCTCCTGCCTCAGCCTCCCAAGTGCTGGGTTTACAGGCATGTTCCACTATGCCTGGCTTATGTGTGCTGGGTGGGGAAATGTACTTAGGGACTTGCACTTGTTGTGGCCTATTCCCCCAACCTCCCCTGTCTCCTTTTTAAAAATGTTACAATAAAAATATAAAATAAAGTTCTGTTACTTACATTCCCTATACTACATAGTTCAAATGTGCAGCCAAGACAATGTCTCTCTACTCACAAAAAGCAAGATTAAATAATAATAACAGTAAGTGTAGTGGGCTGCAGGTTGGACATACCTGGCTTAGAGAGGAGCTGCTATGTTCCTAGCACTGTCCAAGTGTTTTCTGTATGCTAACTCACTTCCTGGGTATAAATGGGGACACTGAGGCACAGCCATTTCCAGGAATCCTTGCAGTCATTCGCGTGCATGCGTGTGTGTGTGTGGCCACTAGGTGGCACTCCAAAGTTGGCTAAATTTTCCTTTCCAATAAGTGAAGAAGACTTCTACTCGTGATGGGAAAAGTCTAGCTCTCCCTCCAGACAGCAAGGGAACACTAGGAGTCCTCCTACTGTCCCCAAGTCCTCCTGCTGTCCCCGCAGAACGTCCCAGCAGCCCAGGCGAGCAGTGCCGTCCAGGCAATTATGGATGTGGGCATTACGGGGATAGAGAAGATAGAGAGGGTGGAGACTGTTTTCCAGTCCTGAATGTTATTAGCCACCTACGTAATTCTCAGTAAGTCACACCCCTCTCTGAGCCTCAGTTTCCTCACATGTAAAATGAGGAGGGACAGGCCAGGTGGTCTCGAAATTATGACTCCACATACCCAGAAAGTATGGATGCTGGGTACTGTGGGCCTGTGGGGCAAGGGGGGGCGGGTCATTGACTCTCATGGCTACCATAAAGTCACCTCCCACTCACCTCACAGGCTTGGAAATTTGACTCCGAAATTTTCCAAACTCTCCAGGGGCGGTCCACTCCTTCCCGGTCTAGACATGTAGGGGAGAGAGAAAAGGAGACAACACAATGGAGGCAAGGTGGTAAGCACAGACAGGAGGGAGCAGAGAGGAGAAAGGGAGGTAAGACAGGAGAAAGGAAGGTGAGAAACACTGGAGGGAAAATGGAAGAGAAGGAGGAACAACTGGCTGACCACGTAGGATGCCTCCTGCCTCTGGGAGAGGAGGTACAACCATCTAACCCGGAGCACTGAGTTAAGGACCCAGGAGATGTGTGTGGCTGGGCCCCCATCCAGAAGTGGGTCAACCCACACCCCAGGTGATCTCCAGGCAGCAGGAGCAGGTGGAAAGGAGTGCATGCTCACTTCGCCTCACAGACCTAGAGCCCCTGGGCAATGGTAGAGTCTAGGCTACAATGACGTACCTGGCCCACACTGGCCAGCAGCTGAAGGCCTGACACCTGGTCATCACGGCTCAGCCAGAATTCTGCGTTGTCATCCGCAGCAATGGCAAACTGGATTTTCCCTGGGCAGTGGGGGAGACAGTGCTGGTGAGGGCAAGGAGGACACACCAGGTTGGGTGGAAGGCCTGTGTGACCTACTGTTGGGTTCCCATCCGGGGGCTGCTGCTGGGGCCTCCCTGTCTGCACAGTGGGGGCTTCTGCATCCCAGGAAGCCACAGGAATACAGAGGTGACTCAAGAACCCAGTCAGTTCTAGAGAGCTAACAGGGAGCAAAGTAGCAGCCAGCCCATGGTGGGAAGAGGGGACTGAATGAGACCGTGCCATGCCTCAGTCTCTCCCTCTCCCAGATGGTGGAATGAAAGGAGCAAGTTGGCAGGAAGCATGGGGGCTCCAGGGCTGCCTCACCATCGGTGAAGGGGTGGAGGTAGCCAAAGATACGCAGGCCATAGTTGGTCCATTTGGGGGACACAGCCAGCTTTCTCAGGGTTGTGCGGATCTACAGCAAGGAAGGGAAAGAAACTTAATTAGAAGCAGGAAGAGGAACTGGGCCACTCCAGGTGAACAGGAAAGTCAGGAGACAAGGTAGCAGGGTCCGGGGGTATCACTAGGTGAGTGGAGGCCGGCTAGACTCAAGCTCCCACCTACGACTTCATCCAGTGACCCCGGACAGTGCGTAGCCAGCACAACCATATATGGAAGCCCGGGTCCACAATGCTGAGAGCATGATGAAGGCCTCAACTGAAATATGCAGAGCACTGCTGAGAAATAGAAAGAATCCCTGCCAAGGGACCAGGGATATTCTGGGCAGAGGAAAGGAGGACCCAAGACACAATGTAGCAATGTGGGCCAGAAAAGAAGCACAGGAAGATGGGGATGGTGGGCAGGGGCGATGAGACTGGAGTGGGCACCGGAGTAGGGTGACACCTGTGGGCACTCACATGCGGGTACAATGGGAAGTGGAGATTCCTCCGGAGCTGCTGGACGGAGCTGCCACACCAGTCTTCAAACACATGCAGGTTGGCATGGCCCCGGAACTGCGGGGCAGAGCAGCAGGCAGCAGTGAATAAATGTGGGTCCCATACCCACCCATGGTCCCCCACCCCGGCTGAGCATGCGCACAGGCCCAGCATTCCTCTCTGGGGGACGGCAGTCCATTCCATGCAACCCTGGCTGGGGTTCAGTTCTATAGATGCCATCCATGTGATCTGAGATGCACTGAAGGCTGGTTTCCCAGCCTGTGGCACTACTGGAAGGAGATGGAACCCTTAGGAGGAAGAAGTTAGGTCACTGGAGTGTGCCCTTAGAGGGGGACACTGGGACCCAGCCCTTTGCTCCCTCTTTGTGCTTCCTGAATGCTGTGAGGTGAGCAGTCCTTCAAAACAACATACTGCAACATCTCAGGCCCAAAGCAATGGGATCAGGAAATCACAGACTGAAGCCTCTGAAACCATGAGCCCCTATAAACCTGTCTTCCTGATCAGATGACTGTCTCAGGGATCTGTCACAGGGTAAAAAAGCCAACTAAACAACTGCCATGGTGGCCAGGACCTGAGGATGGGGTCTGTCTATGTGACCAAGCAGGCATGCGTACGCAAGCTTGCACATGCTCTCTGTCCCCCCCAGGCAGGAGGGGACTGGCATTGCCCAGAAGATGGGGTGACAGACACAACAGTGGCAGAGAAGCCGGCATGGTGACACAGGCCTGTAACTCCAGCACTCTGGGAGCCTGAGGCATCAGGATCACAACTTTACGCCCAGCCTGGGCAACTTAGCAAGACTATCTCAAACTGGGTCAAGGATATAGCTCACTATTAAGGCCTTGGGTTGGATCCCTAGTACCACAAATATTTTTTTTTTTTTAAACGTAGCAGAGACGGTGGCAGGAGCGGAGGAAGAGGCTGGCTTCGGCCCAGGATGATCCCTACCTGGGCCCTCCTTGAGCCTGCACAGCAGAGAGCTCCACAGCGACCTGCTATTGAAACCTTATCCACCCAATGGTCTCTGGTCTACCTGGAAGCAGCTGGGAGAGGCTGTAAGAGGCTGTCCTGCTACCCCAGTGCAGGCTGGGGCAAGACTGTGGCTCCCAGGGCTCCACAGGTAGATGCAGAAATGTCCCCCCTCTCCCTGCAGCTGTGGTGGTAGGCACTAGGCAGGGGCCGCGCTGGACCAGGCTTGGAGGCCTGAGCACAGGGCTAAGGGGTAGGCAGGAGGGCCAGAGTCTGAGAGGAGGTTGTTGTCTGCCCATCCCGTGAGTTTCAGGTCACCCCACATCTGCTCTCCTTGCTCCTTCCCTTCCTCATCAGGCCATTTCCAGGTGGCAGGGCCAGGGCCTTCACACCACCACCTACACGGGCCCATCATCCTTCCCACTGTGCCCATCAGATGTCATGTGAGCAGCCCTGGAGGGGGTGGCAGGGACCCACAAGCAACACCCACAGAAGGCGTACGCCTCCTGCATGAGCTGGAGGAAAGAAGGGCTGGGACGGTGGTGGGCAATTTGGAGGTTTGAGGTGGAAGAGGTGTAAGGGAAACGGCCCCACAGTAGGACCCAGAAGAAACACAGGACAGCCTACTGCTCCTTGACCCCTCAGCAGTTTGGCATGTCCTGCACTGGCCTGGTCAGTGGCAGGAATGCAGGGCACTGGGAAGCAGCCATGGCTCATGGAAATAGGGGTAGGGGGTGGGGGAGGACAGGGAATGAGGGCTGGTAGGTGTCAGGCGGGTTAAGGCTCCAAGGAAGGGAATAATAGGGACATTGTGTGGCTTGGGGGAAATTCCTCAAGTTCAGTCTACAAGACTCAGTTGTGTCCCACACAGGACCTGCTCTTTGCCCCCACCCTGAGAGTCCTTCAGGGCCATGTGCTCTGACCCCAGGGCTAGGGAGGGAGGCCATGGGGGAGGCCTTCCACCAGAAAGGGGAAGAGTAAGGGGAGCTGGGTAAAGTCTGCACGCCTGAGGCCATGGAGGTCTGGGCAGGAAGGGAAGGCAACTGCCCCTTCCTCCCAGGGCCTTTCCTCCTTTAGGAATGGGAGCCTGAGGGGCTGGGGAAAGCCAGACAGGGAGGAGTGGGCACAGTGGATGGGAATAGACCATCTGCTCCTGGGTCCAGGCCTGCTCACCTCACTTCTCCCATCCGGGCTGTATGTGAGGCCGGCAGCACCCTGGCCCTCCCCAGGCCCTACTGGTAATCCCATCACTCCTCACCTGGCAACTGTATCTGACAGGGCTGTGAGAGCCCAACACAAAGCAATACCTACTGCCTACTCTCTCCCTGGGCCCGCCCTGGTCCAGGCCCCTCTGAACACCACAGCACGCGAATGGCCACAAAAAGTCTGCTTGGGAACTTCCAGTCATAAGTGGTCACGTCCAAGTTTGGTAGCACAGGCCTGCAGTCTCAGCACCCCGGGAGGCTGAGTGAGGCAGGAGGACTGCAAATTTGAGCCAGCCTGAGTTACTCTGTGACATTCCCCCTTAAAAAAAGGGTGGGAGGTATAGTTCAGTATGAAGGCCCTTCTCTAGTATTACACATACACACAAACAGGAGTAGTGGAGAAAATATCTGTTTGAAAGGGCTCACTTTCAGAGGGGAGGATCCTCCGGCTCAGAGAGGTACACTGACTCACCAGATACACACAACAGTTAACCCTGTGCAAGTGGGGAGAACACGTGGGGCTGCAGATGGGAAGGCCAGGCCAGCCACGGGCCTCACACAAGGTGCCCGTTCTCCCAGCCCACCGCTGCTGGGTTCTCCAGGGGCATGCAAGTCTTCCTGAGTGCGCGGGGAATAGCATCCACTTACTGAGTCCTCTCTTCAAAATGGCTAAATCTCAGGCCTGCTCAACCTTACAGGGCTTGAAAAAACCCCTCAGCCTCATCTTCACAACGGATCTACCTTTCTGGCCTTGCCTCACACCAATCTCTGTCACCCTGTATCCACCCACTGCAGATTCTCTCTCTGCCAATATCCAGCTCTTTGACAAGACCACACTTTCTAAGACCCCTTCCTGACTGGAAGCCCTTTCCCTGCCCACCCCCATGGCGAACGGCCGCTCACCCTTCAAAGTTCTTCAGCGCTCCCCTGAGGCCTGCTGCTGCCCCAGCAACAGGCAACAGCGTCCACCCACATTCACAGCATGCTTCAATCACCTGCAAGAGTGAATGCTCGCAGAAGCGGTGCCTAGCGCAACGTGTCCCTGCCTTGTTCTATGAGCAGTGAGTGCTTTGCACTAAAGAGGATCTGATTTTTTTATTTTTTCTTTTTTGGGTGGTACTGGGGATGGAGCCCAGGGGCTTCACGTTGAGCTACATCTAACCCATTTTTATTTTTGATTTTGATACTAAATTGCTGAGTTACCTACCCAGGCCAGGCTCAAACTTTTGATCCTCCTGCCTCAGTCTCCTAGAGTGCTACGATTGTAGCTTGGGTTTCCTGCCTGGCTTGTACCAGTCAGAAATGAAAGAGGACTCTGGCTAGGTGGTTTAGTGGGAGAGCACTGCCCAGCATGGGAGGGCCTAGGCTTGGTCCCTAGCATCACAAAAGAAAACAATAAACACGAAGGGGTGCTGTTCTCTAGGGACACAGGCACTGAGACGTCAGAAGACCAAAGCGGGTGAGCAGTGCCTGACTTCGCCAGGCCAGGGGCCCAGCACCCCAGCACACCTGGCCGTGGGCTCTGCTCAGCATGGGGCAGCACAGCCTCATCTAGACAGAAACACAAAAGCTGGAATGCAGGCCTCAACCCAGCAGCCATGGAGCCGTGTGTCTCCGCACCCCAGATCCCTGGTCAGTTTATACAAACTTGGTGTATTCTGTGTGTGCATGTGATGCTGGAGGGAACCAAGGGCCTTGTGTACGCTAGGCAAGCGCTCCACCAATGAACTACATTTCAGCTCCTGATGTACTCTTTTTTTCCCTATTTTTTTTTTTTTTGACAAGGTGTCACTCTGTAATCTATACTGGTCCTGAACTCTCTACGTAGCCCAAGCTGGCCTCAAACTATGGCAGTCCTTCTGCCCCGGCCTCCCAAGTGCTGGGACTACAGGCATGCACCACCACCACAACCAGCTAATTTTTATGTGGTGCTGGGAAATCAAACTCAAGGCCCTGCACATACTAGGCAAGCACTTTAACCACAAAGCTAACCTCCAACTCTTTACTTCTGAAGAGTCTCACTTGTAGTCTAGCCGGGTCCTGAACTCACTATGGAGCCCAGGTTGGCCTCAAACTCATGGTTATCCTCCTGCCTCAGCTTCCAAAGTGCTAGGATTATAAACCTGTGCCACTACACCCAACTAATTTTTTATGTGACACAAGGAATCAAACTCAGAGCACCCTAACCACTGAGCTATTCCCCTAGGCACACCCCCCAATCTACCAGTTTTTTGTATTTTTTTATTTTTTGAGACAAGGTCTTGCTCTGTAGCCTAGGCTGGTCCTGAACTCGTTATACACATGGCAATCCTCCTACCTCGCCCTCCCTAGTGCTGGGATTAGAGGTACTTACCACCACATCCAGCTTATGTGGTTCTGGACTTGCTAGGCGTGTGCTTTATTTAACCACCTCCAATTTACTCTTGATGTAAGCACACTTCCTAATGGGATGGAGAGACTCCAGGCACCACAAAGACAAGCAGTTGCCATGGAGTTTGGTGAAGGGCTAGAGATCCACCTAGTAAAGTCCTAATCTGGGAAATGTCCTCATCACAACAGGTTTGCGAATTAACTGACATGCTACGTGTAGATCATCAAGGTGATCAGAGTGTACAGAATACAAAACAAACTGTGATGGTGGTGACTTGGGGCTCTGAAAATGAAAAGCCTGCTCCACACAAAAAACTGGTGCACAAATGCTCAGAGCAGCATTATTCGAAACAGCCCCCCCCCCCCAAAAAAAAAAAAAGAGGCAACGACCCATACATCCACCTGAGGGGTAGTTAATCAGATGTGATCTACTGCTCGCCGAGGGGAGGAGGAAGCACATACAGGCTTGGCCAGGAGAAAGAAGAGCAGAGAGGTTCAAGCAAGCAGTGAACTCTGTGCCCTGGAGGCTAAGGGGTAGAGTGCAGGAAGAGGCTGGGGGAGACTGTGCCATTTCTAGTAGGCTACACGCTCCTGCCCGGATCTTGTTTCTCAGTGGGTCTAGACCTCTCCAGCCTTTTTTTTTTTTTTTTTTTTGGCACCAAGGACAATTTTATGAAAGGCAATTTTTCCATGGATGGGGGTTTGGGGATGTAGGGATGACAATGGCACCCACACCTCAGCTCCACCTCAGATCAGCAGGCATTAGAGTCTCATGTAGAGCATACAACTCTGTTTCCTTGCATGTGCAGTTCACAGGAAAGTTGATAAGGAGTAGGTATAAATACAGATGGTACTTCACATTCCGGCCCAGTGCTCACCTCCTGCTGTGCAACCCAGCTCCTAACAGGCCACTGACCAGTACCTATCTGTGGTCCAGGGCTGGGGGTCCTGGATGCAGACCCTTTGTCACCATCATATCACCAGGACCACCTCTGAGAGCCCATCCTGCTCATCCCAAACAGG
Organism: Ctenodactylus gundi; assembly: GCA_004027205.1. NCBI lineage: Eukaryota > Metazoa > Chordata > Mammalia > Rodentia > Ctenodactylidae > Ctenodactylus > Ctenodactylus gundi. The sequence goes on along the minus strand of PVKB01005011.1, from coordinate 28,714 downwards.
CTGTTGGCTGTTAGTCCTGGACTTGTGACATTCTTTCCCAAGCAGAGCTGAGTATATCACATGCGTGATAATCAGCCTTTCTAAGCTATCTATGCTGGAGATTTTTTAAAAAATGTGGTCTATTTGTGCCATGACATCTTACACAGCCATTATTAAGGAACAAAACATGGAAACAAACAAACACTGAAAACACGGCTGAAGAAGCCAGTACACAGGTGCACATACTGTAAGGATCCCAAAGCATGAAATATCTAGAATAGGCAAATCCGGAGTCAGAAAGTAGATGCGTATGCTAAGTGCTGCTAAGAATGAGGGCGTGAGGCAGCAGCGGGTGATGGGAGGGAGTACAGGCAGTTTCTTCCTCCAGTAATGATGTGTCCTGAGATTGACTGCAGTGGATGCACAACTCGGTGACTATACTAAAAGGAACTCAACCTCACACACTGGATGGGTGAATTGTATGGAATGTAAATTATACTGCCAGAAATTATTTAAAAAGCACAGGGCTCTGGATTTGAGCCCTAGTACTAAAAAAAAAAAAAAAATTAAAAAGAACAGAAGAAAGAGGAAAGGAAAGAAAAAAGAAAAAATAGGGGCAGGAAGAATAGCTCAGCAGTTAAAGCTCTTGCTTGCAAGCACAAGGCCCTGAGTTCAATTCCCCAGAACCACATAAGCTGGGTATGATGGCAAGTGCCTATAATCCCAGCATTTGGGAGGCTGAGGCAGGAGGACTGGCATGTGTTCAAGGCCAACCTGGGCTATATAGTGAGTTCAGTGACCAGCCTGAACTCAAGAGCAAAAGCCTGTCTCAAAAAAAATAAGGAAGGAGGAAAAGAAGGAAAGAAAGGCAAGCAAAAACAAAAGGCAAAGCCTGAGAATAGGGGTCTGTGTCCCTAATAAGAAACAATATGTCTATCTACCATGTGATGGAATGCAATTATAACATACTACTAAAAAGTAACAGGAAAAAACACAAGACTGTGTCCCAGTCCTGTCCATAGCGAGAGGCACTGGCTTATGAAAGCCTTTATAAATAACCCACAGAAGCTGGCTTGCTTTGATCTGACCTTCTTCCTTATAACTGTTTTGGTTTAGGGGAAAAGCAATGGGTCTATATACCAGCCAATGAATAAACAGCCTGGACCAGCCTGGACTACCCTGTCTCAAATAAATGAAAATAAAATTAGAAAGAAAGAAAGAAAGAAAGTAAGAAAGAAAGAAAGGCAGACAGAATGTCTTGATAGCTCTTGACATCTAGGATGTTTAATAAAGAACCTGTGCTGTTAACCTGGAAACTAACTGCCAAAACTGCATGCCAAAGGCAGTGGACAGGTAGGGAGATGAGATCACAGAGGAGCCGGTGATGTGTGAGCAAGAAGTAGCTGGAAGGGCTAGAACTCCGGGCAGCTATGAGTTTTCCTCACTGGTTTGGACCTGCTGCCTCCTGTTCCTATGGATACTGTGTAGCGTTGGGAGGTGGGCCCTGGCTGGAAGGGGCGGATGCTTGGGGCTTGACCTGGAGGGCCGGTTCCGCTCTCCTTCCTCCCAGACTTCTCTCTGTTCTGCCATGCTGTGAGAATCTCTGTCTCTGGAGGTCCGGCTCTGGTTCCAGGCCCAGCTCCAGTCCTGCCATGTGATTCTGTCATTTTCTAGCCACCTACCTGTGAAAGGACTGAGACCTTCTGAAACTGTGAGCTAAAATAAATACTTTATCCCTAAAGTTGTGAATGTTGGTATATTGAGTCACAGTGACAAAAAAAAGTAACTAAGACAGATACACAGATTGGGAGCTGGGGCAGGCTCAGCACAGAGCCTGGCCTCACATGTAAGAGGCCTGGGGTTCTACCCCCACCATCAATGAAACAAAATAAATCGATAAAAGGAATGGATCAGCAATATCCAGAAGTTCAGTGAAGACTAATGAGGATTTCTGAACTCCCTTTAATATTAAAAAACAAAACAAAACAAAAGGAGTTGCTAGGGACATAGCTCAGCAGTTAAAGCCCTTTCCTAGCAAGTGCAAGGCCCTAGGTTTGATTCCCAGCACCACATAAACTGGTATCACAGTGCACACCTGTGATCCTAGCACTTGGGAGGCTGAGGTGGGAAGACTGCTGTGAGTTTGAGGCTAGCCTGGGCTACACAGTGAGTTCAGGACCAGCCAGGACAACAGAGCAGACACTGTCTCATAAATAGATAGATAGATAGATAGATAGATAGGTAGATAGATAGTTTTTTTAAAAAAAAAGAAAGCAACAGAAATCAGTCATTCATCATCAAGAGGCCCCACACATGTACTAACGCTATCAAATGTACCTTGAGCAGGATAGGGTGGGAAAGGTCAGTAATTTCTGCACTCTGAAACACTGAGGCAGAAGGATTTCAAGTTCTAGTCTAAACTAGGAAACTTAGCAAGACCCAATCTCCAAAAAAAAAAAAAAGAAAGAAAGAAAGAAAGAAAGAAAGAAAGAAAGAAAGAAAGTTTTATTAAAGGGCTGAGGGAATAGCTCAGTGTGAAGACCCTGGGTTCAATCCCTAGTATGGGGGGACTGGGGAGGATTTAAAAAGTTAATCCTATTTTAGTTACTACTGATATTTACTATTTGACCAAAACTGTTTTTGAAACTGCTTTTGTTTCATTATACATTTGTATATACATTAATATCCCTGCTTGACAAAATAGTGGGGAACTTGACTGTTAAAAACAGAATAGTACATGGCTGCCTTTCAAAATAATTGGTTCAGTGAGAGACATGACCTAAGCTGCCCTTAAAAGAGGAGTGGCTGGCTTACCAGACCAGATGAGATATGTTTAAGGCAACTTCTTTTCAAGCTACTATCTCCAGGTAGGGTGGGGCACAGCCACCCGATGATGTCACCTGGCACAGGTGTGCTGTCTTGTTAATCCATCCTCTCTCAGGACTTCCCGCAGAGGCAGTCCTGCAGTGGGGATAACCATGGTCCTGCCTCCCTCACTCTGCCCCAGCACAAGTGGGCAGACTTCAGATCAATCCACCGGGCTAAGAGACCCAGTACAGATAAGCATGGATAGACGCTAGGCCAGCCCACACTGCCCCACCAAAGCAAGTCATCTGAGTCCACAGGCCCTGCTACAGAGACACTGGCTTCCAAACAATGCCTGGAGTCCCTCCATCCCATTAGGAAGTGTGCTTCCAAACAGAAAAACCAAATCTAAAACATTCATTCTCAAAGTACCAGGCTACCACAGTCTCGGCATGGGCATTCACTCCAGGTAACGTACACATATTTGTCATTTCCCTGAGCTTCCAGCTGTTAACCAGAGGAAAAAGATGGTCAGAGCTGATGCATGAGTAGCATGTTAGTCATTTTTAGTTTTGTTTTGTCTTTTGAGTCCTTGAGGGGCTGAGCCGAGTGCTTCATGCAAGCTAGACAAGTGATCTACCACTGAGCTAACTCCTTAGCCCAATTGTTCTCCCTCTCTCTCTGTCTCTCTGTCTCATTGTCTCTCTGTCTCTGTCTCTCTCTGTCTGTCTCTCTCTCTTTGTCTCTGTCTCTCTCTCTCTCCAGGGTCTCGCTCTGCAGCCCAGACTAATCCCGAAATCACTATGGAGCCCAGGCTGGCCTTGAACTCATGGCAATCCTCCTTTCTCAGCCTCTGCTGGGATTACAGACATGAGCAACCACACCTGGTTTATGTGGTGTTGGGGAATCAAACTTGGGTACTTAGCACTTGTTAGGCAAGCACTTTAACCACTGGGCCATTCTTCCAGCCCCTTTTTGCTCTTTTTAAAATAAAATAGAAACAAAACAAAACAAACAAAAACAGGGTCTCATTATGCTGCCAATACTGGCCCTGAAGTTCTGGGTTTAAGCGATCCCCAAGGTTCTGCCTCCTAAGTAGCTGGGGCAGCAGGCAGGACCATCATAACCAGGTGGTTAGGATTTTCAGTGACACATATAGTTGTTCATTTTTGTGCATGTGTGGTCCTAGGTATTGAATCCAGGACATTTGCACTGAAGTACATCTATAAGTCATTTTTATTTTCTATTTTGAGCCAAGGTTTCACTAATTTGCTAAGTCAACCAGGCCGGGCTCAAATTTGCAATCCTTCTGCTTCAGCTTCCCAGAGTACTGGGATTAAAGCTTTCGAAAATATTTTCCAAAGCAAAGTTTCCTAATGTATGTTCCTTAGAGCATGAACATCATAGAATATTAATTGGAACTTTGTGGAAAAAGCAATTTAGGGGGCAAATAAGTTTGGGACATGCTGAGTAAAACCAAGTTAAACAGATGGCTGCAGAATTTCTCAGAATCTTTCATATGCTAATGTGCACTTCCAAGAAGGAGATGTAGTATGCAGGTTTTTTTTTAAGCTTATTTAACAATGAACTCCTTTCTTCCTGGAATATCTTATGGGATTTACTGGTCCCAGAAAGGCAATTGGGAAAGCTCGTTATCTTTAAGACTGGGAATTGGCACAGCCATGAAAGTCATGTAACTCTCCCAAGCTTTGCTTTTCCCACCTATAAAAAAGGATAGTGACTGTTAGAATTTGGATCTGAAATGTCCCTGAAGACTCCAAAGCTTGGGGCCAAGCCCGTGGCACTGTGAGGGCTTCTGGGAAGAAGCTGAGGAATGCCCTACATTGAGACCCCACCCCTTCCTCTCTCTTTGCTTCCTGATGTCCTGAGGGGAGCAGCCCCCTCCACCATGATGCACTCTGATGCCATTGGCTCAAAGCAATGGGGTCAAGTAACCATAGACTGAAACTTTGGTAACTATGAGCCAAAACGAACCACTCCTGCTGTTGGGTTGTTTATGATGTGCATTGTTTCCACGATAGAAATCTGACTCGTACCTTGCTAGGTAAAAGGACTGAGCTGGAACACAATTGGCCGGCAGCAAACATTTGTGTTCCTTCTCTAAGGGAAGAAAATCAAATAAGCAAGCAACCCAGGGGGAAGACATGTTATCACAGTGATTACCACTAGAAGAATGTTTTTTGTGATCTTGGAGATTATTTTAAAGCAAGACAGACAGATGAGCACACATACTGAGGGCCTAGGCCTGATGACAAAGGACTGTAATCCCAGCACTTGGGAGTCTGAGAGAGGAGGAGTGCTAAGTTTAAGCCTAGCCTGGGCAACTAGCAAAGAGACCCTGCTTCAAAAATCAAAAAATAATGGGTCCAGAATGCAGCTCAGTGTGAATGGCCTGGGTTCTGCCTTCAGTACAGACACACAGAGAGAGAAATAAAGAGAGAAGGATGGAACGTAACCTCCTCAGAGAACAGAGCCAGCAGGGTTTCTTACCTCTGAGAGCCAGGGGACAGGTTTGTTCCACTTCAAGTAGCTGCTGTTCCTGCCCCTACTTTGGTCAATTTCTTGGTTCTAGTGGAAGAATAAGGAACAGACATGATGAGAATAGATAGAATGAGGAGCTCTCAGGGGCCCCTGGTCAGCGGTGGGCAAGCAGAGGGTAGGAATCACCTCTGCCCCAGAAATCTTATCACTAACAAATCCCAGCCATCTGTCACCTGCACCTCCTCCCTCCCCTTGGCCTTGGGGGAGAGCATGTCTTCCTAAAGTTCCTTCAATTCTCTGAACTGGCTCAAACTGTCCCATCAGGGGGGAAAAAAAAAGTTTTCTAATAAAATCAGGGCCTCTGAATAAGGGACATGGCTCCCTCTTCCTCTCTGTCCCTCAGGCCCCTGCTCAGATTTGCCACCAATGTTACTCACACAGTTCGTGGGAGTTCCCTGCAGGAACACCCTGAACCTCCATTCTATGTGGGTCCATAGGCCATGGGAGGATCCATGTCTGCCCTGGGATCAAGTTGGGGCTTCAGACTGAAATGGACCTCACTTTCACTAATCTACCTCCCTAGAGATCAGCAGCCCAAGAGAAACTACCAGGAGATGCTGTGTTACAAACTGCTATCCCAGCCTTCGCAGGGATGGGTGTGCTCTCCTCATCTTCTCTGGCTCTAAGCAGCAATTACTTGGTACTGTCACCAAGGTATGTCCCAGGCTCCACACCAGGAAGAGCCAGGCATACAGGTAGGACTGCTCTTTGTTTTTCTTTTTCCTTTTTTTTCTTTTCTTTTTCTCTTTTCTTTTCTTTTCTTCTTCGTTTTATTTTTTTATTTTTTATTTTTTACAGTGCTAGGATGTAACTGAGGGCCTTGCACATGCTAGGCAAGTGCTCTGCTACCAATCACACCCCAGCACCCACGACAAGCTGCTTGAGTAGAATCCAGTGCCTGGGGAGGCTCACACATGGGCGCCTCAAACAATGCAGCAAAGGCATAAACAGGACAACTGGGCCCTGCGACAGGCCAGGCTTTGTGGCGGCAGGACGGCCATCTCTGCCTGCTCTGCTAGGACATCATGGCTGCCAGAATGAGATCCTACTGGAGAAGCCACTGGGACAGGACAACTGAGGGCCCATGTGAACATGGCAGTGGGCAGAAGCTGGCTCTGTCTGTCACACACCTGCAGCCTCTGGGGGCGGTAGAACTGAAGGGCTGGGTCCACAGCTGGGATGTTCCTGCTGGCCAGCGCTTTGGCCAGTTCTTTCCAGCTGCCATACCCTGTGGGAGGAGAAGAGAGGATAGGAAGGTCACACGACATGAGGGCCTCACCACCTGCAGGACAGAGGGCTGGAGAGACAAAGCCAGTTTCTCCCCTTCTGCTCTTCACTCTGTCACACAGGACAGTAATAAACTCAGTCCAGTAGGGCAGAGGGGAGACATACTTACATTATGTCAGAATGTAAGTTTCTGCCCTCTAGAAATCAGAGGAGCCAGGCCAGGTGAAAGGGGCTCTCACCTTCCTGTACTTGACCCAGCCCAGGCTGAGTCTTCACCAGCTGTCCCAATGGCCGAGAAAGGAACACGCTCTTTGCTTCCAGCTCGGTCCCTTCCAAGGCGTCACTGCTGAGCCTTGAAGACCTCGGCCTCTCCCCACACCACCACTAACCACTCATCAGTGTGGCACTGAATGGAACCGAGCTCTCAAAACAAGGAAGGGTGGGACTGGGAATGTGTCAAACACATTTATAAACTGCTGGAGATGCAAAATCAGGGGGCCAGCGTCTCCTGCTGACGGGGAGGCAGCATGGGGGTCCAGCCTGCCTATGCCTGGCAGGCTCTGAACAGGGACGGGGCTCGCCTACATCAGGGAAGGCAAAAATCCAAACTGTGGGGGGAGGAAGGAAGAGAAAACTGTTGGGATGCACACATGCATTCCCAAATATGCGAAGACACAAGGACTTTAGCAGGTCAGGAGAGGGAGAATCCAGTCACCAGCCATCAGCCACCAGCCACAGCCACTCCTGGACACTCCTGTAAGGAGATGGCCAGGGCATGGTTGTTGGGCTCAAATCACTGTTCATCACAGACTGGAATCTGGGACCATCAAAAACTAGATGGGGTTTCTAAGATTTGTCCTCACTGCAAATGGAAAAAAAAATGGCATATGGGCTAGTGAAGTGACCCAGGGAGGCTCACTTGTCCACTAGCCATGAGGCTACCTCTGGCACCCGCGGTCCATATGGACTTCTCCCTGGCTGCTGCTTCCTCTCCAGCAGCCCATCCAGATGCACTGCACTGAAGGAGCCACAATAATGGTTATCTACCACGGGCTAGTGGGGAGCATAAGTGTCATGGGAACCCCAAGTGGACACCAGCAGAGACTCAGCCAGCCAACTAGACACAGAATAAAGAGAGAGCCCACAAGGGCATGCCTCACAGAGTGCAATGTTTGTATAGTGATGCTTGCAGGGGCTGGGAACCAGGCACACTGGAACACGCAGTCTAGTCAGAAAGCTTTCCACATGTTGGTATGTACAAGGTGGCCCTGTGGTATTCATTAAGCAGCTCACAAGCACAACCTCCTAGGCCTTCTGACACTCCTGGGAGACAGGCCAGGCCTGAAGAGCCCCGTTTTACAGATAAGGAAAGAGAAGCTCAGAGTTGAAAGTCACAGGAGTAGGCCAGCCTGTGTCTAATGTCAGCCAGCACTTGCCATTCCACTCCCCTTTCCCCTCAGCTGGGGCCTGTGCCTGCGGCTCGGCACACTCAATCTCTGCTCCTGTTATGGTGGCAGGAGCCTCTGTAGTGTACCCTTCTGCCAGGCCAGCCAGCTGGGAGTGAGGAGCAGGCTGGGTGGGGACCAGGCAGGTGGAGGAGCCAGACCCTATGCCAGGGAGACAGAAATAGAGGGAGTGGGGAGAGAATATGGTGTCTGTTCTCCACCCTCCACTTTCGGATGCACTCAGAGAAAAGGTTCTTTGTTTTGTTTGTTTGGGGTTTTTGTTTGTTTTTGAAACAAGGTCTCGCCCAGGCTGTCCTTGGACTCACAGCAATCCTCCTGCCTCAGCTTCCTGAGTGCTGGGATTACAGGCATGCGCCACCACGCCCAGCTTATGTGGTGCTGAGGAACTGCACTTAGGTACTTAGCGCTTGATGAAGCACTTGCTAGGCAAGCTCTTCAACCACTAAGCCATTCCTCCAGCCCCCCTCTTTTGTTTTTGTTTTTAGGGTACTGGCATTGAACTCAGGGCCTTTATAATCCACTACATTCCTAGCCTCCTTCTTATTTCTATTTTGAGGCAGGGTATAATTTGTTAAGTTATACAGGGTGGGCTTGAACTTGGAATCCCTTGGAATCCTCCTGCCTCAGCCTCCCAGAGTTGAGATTAAGGGTCTGCGCCACTGGGCATGGCTAGGAAAAGCCATTTGATTGTCTAAAACACAAAATCTAAAGAGCCTCCTACCTTCTGGGCCCAATGAGCTGGGGGCTTTGGTCAGAGGCTCAGGTGCCTCAATGACAAAGGAGTCCTACTGTAGGGAGGGGGAGGACAACCTTCTATGTCTGCAATAGTGGGTTATCTTCCTTGACTTTACTGTTCTGACTAAATACCATCTACTATTGGAGAGGGTGGTGAGAAAAATGCCCAAAGGAATACCATCAGTCCTACCAATGCAGTGACAGTATTTCTCAGACTTCTTTTTTCTCCTACTAGGGACTGAATCCAGGTACTTGAGCCACTGAGCTACATCCCTACCCTATTTTACGTTCCCCTTTGACATCAGGTTTCATCCAGGCTGCCCTCAGACTTGTGATCTTCCTGCCTCAGCCTCCCACTGGGAAGTGACAAAGATCCTCTCTTAGACCAAACTTTAGGCAGTACCTCCCTGGTGCTGCCTTGGGCCAGTCCAGTCCAGTTTAGCAAAAATCTCCTTGCACATATGTGTAATCCCAGCACTCAGGAGGCTGAGCAGAAGGACAGCTACGAGTTCAAGGTGAAGCTACACAGTGAGACCTTGTTGCAAAAAAATAATAGCTAAGTCTAGTGGTATGGGCCTGTAATTTCCAACACTCTGGGAGGTTGAAGCAGGAGTCTACAAATTTGAGCCCAACTTGGGCAACTTACCAAAACCCTGTCTCAAATGGAAAATGTGCTGGGGATGTAGCTCAGAGTAAAGGCTTTGGGTTCAATCCACAGTCCTACAAAAACAAGCCCACACCCTGGGCATCTTTTCTCACTAACTGCCTATCCACTGACCCTCTTGCTCTCAGCCTGGCTGTGAATCTCCAGCTGCCTTTGCTGCGTTGAGCTCAGCTCTGTGCTGATGTCTCCTTTGCCTATCACAATAGTCCTGATTATTAACTGTCACTTGGACACCTTCACTAGCACCCAGTTCTATTTCTCTTTAACAGAAGAGAAAATGTGGTTCTCTCTGTGACTAAGCACAAGTCTGGTAGGAGAAAAGGGTGACTACAGGAAAGAAATCAGTGAAGCCAGATCTTACCAGGTCCTACCCTTGGGCCATGGGGAAGTCTTGCCTGGAGCCGGGCCCTTTGGAGAGGAGAGCAGATCGCTTATCTAGTCATCAACCTTGACTTATTGAACAAGGAGATTCACATGTTTGGCTTCAACTTCTTCACCTGGGTGGCAGGGAGAAAATCATCTGCCCTCCTCCCCACCAGGACTGTGGTGAGCGCAGGGTCACACACGTCCGACCCAGACCCAGTATGGGCTGTAACACATAGCACATGCTCACTACACAGCCCTTCTTCCAAATAAATTGAGTTCAGGGTGCCAGACTTGGGAGGCAGGAGAGGCGAGTGCTGTGCATTCAACCCTTCCCAATTCTGCATTAACCCATCCAGGGGACACCCAAGCCTGGCTCAGTATGGTGGGGGAGGGGCTCAGAGATAAAGAATGCGCTGATTTAACTATGACACCTGTCCCTTGCCCTCTGGTAAGTGATGCTTTCTACTCCTGGCCAGATCGTGCTTCCCAGAGAGCCAGCTGCCAGGGCCTGTTTCTCCTGCAGCAGGTGTCACATTTGTGCCAGGAGACAGACGCCCTGATCTCAGGTGACAGATAAAGCTCCGGGACGACGGACCTCATATTCTGCCCTTGCAAAGCTGGGCTATCAAATTCCCCATCAGCTGGGGCTTTGCAAACACCGTGCTCTGGGCAACACAGACGCTTTAAAGTCCTGGAGATTGTCATCTTACCATCCTCCCCCCATCGCCTTTTCCCAAAGGTTCCCACATGCACTATTCCTCTGCCTCCTCCCAACCCCACAATAGCTCACAGTGTGGAGGTGTCGCACCTCACGGCTCATTATTCACCCACCAGTCACGGTGGAGCTGCCCCGGGTTTGCACTCACGCTCCAGACCCTCCGCTGGTGCCCTTGCCGACACAGCACATGGTCATCAGCATCATCCATATGGAAGACACGGAAGCCCACCACCTGGCTGCTGCTGGCATGGCCGCTTCCGCACTGAAGCCTGTGCTCCCCATAGCATCCCAGGGGCTCAACACGTCAACATGCTTGCCACTTGGCATATGCAAGGCCCTGGTGACCAGAAACACAGCAAACTTAGCATTGCATGTAGCTTCAGTGTCCTAGCGCCTGTTGTTAAGACCCTGGGCTACCTCACCAGCCCTAACACTGCAGGTTCTCTACAGCAAAGCTCTCCACACCAGCCGAACAAGGCAGAATGCATCCAGACCTCTCCTGATGTCCATCAGGGCATTTTACAAGGTACATGGCAAGGGGTATTGCTTTTGGTCCAATTTAACTACAAGGCTAGCAATATTAATAGCGGTGGTCATTACTGAGTACCTATTATCTGCAAAGTGCCAAGCTAAGTTTCATTTCATCATGTAAAGAGGCAGTTACTGTGGGCACACATGCAGACCCTTCACGTCATGAGCGCAAAGAGAGCCTGACATATATTTGAGAGTCTGTTCAGGTGTTCTGCCAGTCCACATGGAAAAAACTATCACCAGCCCGCTGTGAGCTCCATTTATCTCATCCTTCATTCTCATACCTTCCTTCCAGCTCTTGTGGAGACGGGTTTCACGCTGCATGGAGACAGAGCAGCTCAGGAATGGCGCGGGTGCACCCATAAGACAATGGGTGTGACCACCCAAATGAAAGGCTAAAGTTTCTATGTCAGTAGGGAGCCTGGAAGCAATTCGGGAACAGCAGCAGGCAAAGTGGGCCTGGGGGTGCCATTCCTGAGAGAGGAGCCAGACATGGGCTGGCAGGAGGTACTCCCATGTCTCCACAGCTACATCCCCGGCACCCTCGGGGGTGGGTTCCACTGGGAAGGGTGTGCATCTTCCGCACAGGAGAGGGACTCATAAGGGAGAAAAGACTGGCCCTTTCAGGGCCCTGGGAAAGGGCTGAGGCACCTAGGAGGGCTGGTTCCACCTGCTCCACCAGGTATAAAGGACCTGAAAGTCCATGGCAAGTGCTAATTGGGGAGGAAGCCCCAGATTCTGTACAGAGAACTGCTTGCTCACCAGAGACAAAAGCTGATGAAACCCAATGACGCCAAACAGACAAGAGCCCTTGTCCCACAGGAGAACAGAAGGCTGCCAAGGGGAGAAGAGGCCATGGCATCCAGGACTGGGCTCTCCACAGGCCAGGCACTGCATTGAGTCCCAGAGGACTCTGTCCTTTGAGATCACTCCAGGGCCAACCACACATCCTCAGCAGGACAAACTATGATGGCTTGAAGCCAGCAGGGCCTGAACCCCTGAACTTCCAGAAACTGGAAGTGGCACAGATAGTCAAGGATGAAGCAAGTGACCCGTCACGTGTCAAGGGGTCTCATGGCAAGCCCAGGGACCCAATGGCAGAGGCAGGAGTGTGGATCTGTCTTTCCTTCTAGCCCCCAGCCATGGCTCCAGGGAATGTGAGGCAATAAAACTATTATTAGTATAACTATGAGCTCCAACATTATGGAGCAGATATAAACACATGCCTACTTATACAGATAGCTATTTTATCTATATTAAATGGGACACAGATCACAGATTACTTTAATATGATAACCTTATAGAAAAACAAAGCTTCAGAAGTTAAAAACTATGCCCCAAGTCACAAAGGCAGTGACTGTGCCACTATTTGAAATCACGACAGAGCTGGGGTGCAGCTCAGTAGTTAAAGCATTTGCCTAGCACACGCAAGGACCGGGATTTGAATTCCCAGCACCACATAAAGATTAGCCAGGTATGGTGGTGCACACCTGTAATACCAGCACTTGGGAGGCTGAGACAGGAGAATTGCTGTGAGTTCCAGGCCAGCCTGGGTTACACAGTGAGTCTAGGACCAGCCTGAACTATAGAGCAAGATCCTGTCTTGAGAGAGAGAGAGAGAGAAAGAGAGAGAGGGGGAGGGAGGGAGGGAGGGAAGGAAGGAAATCAGGACAAAGCCTGTTCTTGACTTCATGGCCCCATGAAAAATGGGTAGCTATCCCCTCCCTAGCTACCTGTTCCTCATCCCACATTCCCACCCAACAAACCAGATAGTCCTCCACTCTCTTTCAGTCAGATACCAACATCCCTCTGTAAGCACCAAAAGAAATGCAAGGGAGAGTGGAGATCCAAATGGATTATCCCTTGTCCTCAACCACACTAGAAGTGAGAGCTTCAAGTAGGGCTTGCTGCCCCCCTGCTGGCCTCTGAGCCTCTTTTTCCCCAGCAGGAATAATGCAGCCAGGTGCCAGTGTACCCAGGCAGGCCCAGGGAGGATCACAATGGCTGCTCAGACCCAGTGCCTCTGGCCTAGCTCCAGGAATGGGGGAGGGCAGCGGGAAGGAGGATCCAAGGGTTTCCCTGGATCCTCTTTGAGGAGCTGATGGACCAGATGGGGCTCTTTCCTGCCAGCCCCGGGGAATGCAGCAACTCCAAGCCAGGCCCAGGAGCCTGCACAGCAGCCAGCTGCCTCCCCAGCCTCCGGCTAAGCCAGCACCTGAGCCTGAGTTGCAGGAGCCACATGGCCACAGCAGGCTGAGGCTTGCCTGCCAGCCATGCACAGGTTATACCTGTCTCCCACTGCACGCTGCCTACAGGGAGCCCAAGGGGACCATGTGAGCTGATGCCTAGGACATGCCTGGGTCCTGGAGCCTGCTGCTGGAGCTTCCTGCTCACAACCATCCCAATATAAGCATAGAACAAAAAGGGTGGATGACAATGGGGACAGAAGAGGGGTGGGGAATGAGAAGGCCCCTTCTACCCCAACGCCTCTGAGGGCAAGTGCAGGCTCTGTCTGCACACAGCACAGCCCCTTGAAGGCCCACACCCCAACACATGGGGTTGAGCAGCAGAGGTCCCAGGAGGTCCCAAATACCAACCTTATCACTATCATGATTACAAAAAATTAAAATAAATAACTGACCTCACTTGACGGCCCATTATTTACGAGTCAGTGTTAAGACAATTACAATTATAAACAATGCTGTGCAGGGGAATATGGATTAAGACCCGTGATGAAATGGGGCAGCTTCAGGAAAATTTACAGGTAATGGGTAAAGGGTCCAGAACTTCAAAACAGCCCCACATCCAATAAAGAGGTACTTTCACCCTCATGTGAACCTAGGCCAGGGCCACCTAGGGATTTTCAGGACCCTGCAGACCAAGACTGGCTTTCTGAACCCACTGGGATCGCCTTCTCTTGTCCTCTTTGTAGAATCAGACAAACACTGGGAAGCTAAGGCAGCAGGATCTCAAATTTGAACTCAGCCTGGGCAACTTAGCAAGACACTGTCTTGAAATCAAATATTTTTAAAATGGACTGAAGATGATCTTAGTACAAAAGCTCAATCTCTAGTATTACCAAAAAAAAAAGAAAAAAGAAAAAAAAAAAGACCACCTTCTTTCTGCATGTCAGGGAAGATATGGGACTGTCCTTCATCTTGATGGAGTCTTTCAGAGCAGTAGCTCAGGTCTGGAGGTGGCTCAGTGGGAAGAGGAAAAGTGGAGCACCAAGGATGATAGGAGTGGGTGAAGAGAGGACTGAGAAAGAACAAGCAAACGGGTCCATGCGCTACCTAGTTGCCAAATATTTACTAAGCACCTGCTAACTCCTGTGCCTGATAACCCACAAACAGAGCATCCTTCTCTGCCCAGCCCTAGTGTGGTTAGGGGAATGTCTGTGGACTCTAGCATGTGCCCTGGTACTCACCCGTGCCCACACACAGGGTAAGCATGAGCCAGTTCCACCAGACAGCTGGGTAACTACACACAAATAATGCGGTGTTGCTTTGTGAGTTTCCACTTTCCAGACTTGCAGGAAACCTCAGGCAAAAAGCTCCGCAAATATGTACCGGGATTAGGAAACAGATCCCCGTGACTTCTGTCTTAGTTACTTTTTCACTGCTGTGACTCAACACCCAACATCCACAAATTAGGGGAGGAAAAGTTTATTTTAGCTCACAGTTTCAGAGGATCACAGTCCATTCATGAGTGGCCGGCAACAGTGGAAGCACATGGCAAAGGCAGAGGTGGAGGCAGCTCCTCACAGCATTGCAAACAGGAAGCCAAGTCAAGACCAGTCAAGTTCCCCCAAAGGAAGGCAGGAAGCAGCACATATACATCTTTCCAGGTCCCATCCTAGTGATGCGCTCTTCTGAATCCAGCCTTGGTTTTCTGCCCCTTCCAAGTGTGGTAGGTGTGGTAAACCCCCACCATAGCCTGTAGTTCAAACTGCCACAGCCTGTCCTCTACCACACACCCATAATCTACTCCTCCAGACCAGGCCCCTATCTTCCAGCACCACATAGTTCTGTACACAATCCATAACATCAAATGCTTGAGACCTTTGGGGAACATTCCAGACCCCAACAACAATAGCCCCAGTGAATTCAGGATAAGCAACAGAAGTATAGGAAAATCCTTATACTGGACCACTGGGGACATGACCAAAATGCACCTAAAGATTTGGTGTAGCCCATGGTAGCTGTGAAGGGCTCAGGACCATGGCCCATGTTATTTCTCCTTCCTCTTTCCAGGTAGAAGGAGAGAGAAGGACCTCTTTATCCTTACTGGAGGAGGTAAGTCCAGCCTGGCTTGGTGGAGAGCAGTGGTCTCCATAATTGGAGGTTGAGTGGTGACAGAAGGTATTATAGAAACAAGTAAGAACCAGAATAAAAAAACTGAAGACTAGAAAAAAAAACTGGAAGAGAAGAACACAGCAGGAAATGTGGCTTTGAAAAAGAAAAAAGAAAAGGCAGCATCACCTGGCCTGCCAATGATACAGCCAACCAGGTGTGATGAAGTACACCTGTCATCCCAGTTATGTATGAGGCTGAGGGAGGAGGATCTTGAGTCCAGGAGGCCAGGGTCATTCTGAATAACACAGCAAGATCTCTGGGTCTCCTTAATGACAGAAAGAGAGAGGGCTGGCCTAAAACTCTCTCTATATCCCAAACTGGCCTCATAGTTACAATGATCCTGCCTCAGCTTCCCAAACACTAGGATAACTGTTAAGTACCACCCTCCCCCAACTTGGGAAATACTTCATATTAACTGCTAATTATCAAGAGGTGAATGTGCAGGGTAACAAAGATGCCAAAAGGGACCAGGAGAAGAGTGCACACTGTTTCGAAGTTTTCCTGCACACATTAGCCACCTACCCAAATAACAGGTTAAGACCAACACCTTTACCAAAGCATTAGCACAGAGCTAACAAGTGTGCATTTACCCAGCCAGTCATAGTGCTGAGCCCCTGACATGCATGTTTTACATAACAATCCTTTGGATAGGTATTAATATAATTCCCATTTTACAGATGAGCTGAGGCCCTGAGAGGACGATGCAGACTTGCCCAAGACCTCACAGCCTCAAGGTAAGAGAGCTGAGATTTTAACACCTGTTTGTTTGCTTTAGTTTAATTTTGTTTTGTTTTAAGTCTAACAAGTATCTTACACAGCCTCTTTTGTTTATTTAGTGAAAAAGCAATGGAACCTAAGGGAGGCAGAAGTACGGTATCTGCAGCCAAGAATGTGTTCTAGGGCCACACGGGGACTCCGTCTGGGGCCATCATTCAGGAGTCTCAGCTTCCTAGCCCCTCAATGTCTCTTTTCAGAACAACAGTTTTTTCCTTGCAGACCCAGGGCCTTAGCACCCAGGCAAGGTCTCCACGAGTGAGCCCCATCCCCTGTCCCAGCACATTCTCTTCTAAGCATCTTAGGCTTTCTCTTTGCTGCACTGAGCTCAAAGACAAGTACAGTACATTATCCCATCTGGAGGGCTGCCAGCTTTTCTTGGCCTGCAAGGTCTGATGAAGGTGCCTTGTCAAAGCCCGAGTGAGGTTGTCGCAACCTGTCTTGGGAAGGAGAGGGAAAGGCAGTGAAGACACACAGGTGTGACGGGAGCTCTGCTCCAGGGGCACATAGTAGACTCCACACTCCTCCCCACACAACTGCGAGCTGATGCAACATCAAGGGTCAGAGCACGCTGAGGGCAGAGGCCCTCCCATCCCATCCCATCCCATCCCATCTCTTCCATATTCTTAGTCTCATCCTGGTTTGTATTCCAATGCCATGAATCATTTCTGTCTGGATAATGGAGTCACAGACACCTACAGGTAAGTTCATAGATTTGTCTACTGTCAAAGGGAAGCCAGTGTCAAGAGCAGGCTGCAGGCAGACCTGTGGCTCTTAGCCCAGCCCACGTACCACGGCATCTGCATAGCTGTGTTGCCTGGACTGAGGAGGCTATAGGTGGAGACCCTGGTGAGGACATGGCCTGAGCCCAGTCCAGGAAAGCCTGATGATGAGCATTCTGCAGAAACCAGGTGCCTATTACAGCCCAACTGTGTGTGTGAGCCTTCTCAGTGCATCCCAGTGTGATGGGCACATCACCAGGCCTGACATCTCCCTGCTGCATCAATGAGGCCAGCGACACCTGCGCAGTGGGCAGGGGAATGGAAGGCAAAAAGGGTGTACTTGAGGGGCCAGCATGGTCACCAATGGGAACAACTGGGCATGTTTTGATCACAGCTCTGGGCCAGAGCCTGGATGATCAGATGGACACTGGCCCTCACCTTCAGACATACTCACAACCATCTGGAGCCTGCAGCAGCCCTGACAGTCACAGCCCCCAGTTACTTTAAGGAAGTTGTTTTGAGGATCTGCTTTCTCTTTTTAATGTAATGTTTAGATGTGTGTATTTAACCCTTTGAGACAGGGTTTTACTCTATAATACAGGCTGGTCCTGAACTCCCTATGTAGCTGAGACTGGCCTCAGACTCATGGTAATTCTCCTGCCTTAGCCTCCCAAATGCTGGGATTATAGGAGTGTGCCATCATGCCTAGCTATCACTTTTTTTTTTTTCCCTCAGTACTGGGGATTGAACCTAGGAAGGACCTTCACAATAAGTTGTATCCCCAGCCCATTTTTATTTTTACTTATTAAGGTCTGTCTTAATTACTTTTTTGTTGCTGTGACTCAATATCCAACATCCACAAATTTAGGGGAGGAAAGGTTTATTTTAGCTCGTAGTTTCAGAAGGTCACAATCCATTCAGGGGTGGCTGGCAGCAATGGAAGTACATGGCAGAGGCAGAGGTGGAGGCAGCTTTTCAACACATCACAAACAGGAAGCCAAGTCAAGGTAAGCTGAGACTAGTCCTCCCAGGAAGGCAGGAAGCAGCTTATGTATCCTTCCAGGTCTCATCCCAGGGATCAGCCCCTCCTGGATCCAGGTGTGGAGGGTATGATGAACCCCCACTACATGTTTACAATCCAACTTATATGCCTGTAATCCAATTTATATGCCTATAATCCACCCCTCCAGACTAGGCCCCAATCTCCCAACAGCATATGGTTCCATGGACAATCTATAACATTCAAATACATGAGACTTTTGTGGGACATTCCTGATCCAAACCACAATAGGTCTTACTAAGTCACTAAGTTACCTGGGCTGAGCTTGAACTTGCAGTCATCCTGTTTCAGCCTTTCAGAGTGCTAAGATTATGTGCCTATGCCACTTGGCCCAGCTATCACTTTAACTTTTTTTTTGTAATCTCAGGGAACCAACCCAGGGACCTCACACTGACGTAACCCCAGGCTTTTTTATTGTTTCTTTTGAGACAATAAATTGCCCAGACTGGCTTTGAACTTGCGACCTTCCTACCTCAGCCTCCCATATTACTACGCCCCACACCACCATATCACTTCAATAATTTTTAAGTGTATAATTTAGTGGCATCAAGCACATTCACAATGTTATACAACCATCACCACTATTGTGGTTTGTATCTACAATGCCCCCCCAAAAGTCTCATGTATTTGAATGTTGTAGATTGTCTATGGACTACATGCTGTTGGGAAATTGGGACCTAGTCTAGAGGGGTGGACTACAGGCATGTAAACTGGATTATTGGCGTGTAGTGGGAGTTTGCCACACCTTCCACACCTGGATCCTGGAGGGGCCGATCACTGGGATGAGACCTGGAAGGATATATAAGCTGCTTCCTGCATTCCTTGAGGACTAACTAGTCTCAACTACTCTCAACTTGCCTTCCAGTTGTGATGCTGTGAGAAGCTGCCTCCACCTCTGCCTCTGCCATGTACTTCCATTGCTGCCGGCACCATTTATCCATATAACATTTTATCCTTTGAAACTGAAACTCTGATCTTAGGCTGAAGCAAGAGTATTCTGAGTTTATAGCCAGCTGAGCTATATAGTGAGACCCTATCTTAAAAACAAACCAAAACAACAATAATAAAAAACAAATTATTTGTCAGAGCCTTTGAAAGTATACCCTACCGATTTCTTTTAATCTTGGCTTTTAAAAAATTTAAGATTTATAGCAACTGGAGGTGGGAGGAATGGCACAGCGATTGAAGTGCTTTCCTAGCACTTGGGTTTGATTCCCCAGCACCACATAAGCTGGGTGTGGTGGCACATGCCTATAATCTCAGCACTCAGGAGGCTGTGGCAGGACTGCCACTAGTTCAAGGCTAACCTGGGCTCCATGGTGAGGGGGCCTGAGCCCGAGCTACAGAGTGAGACCCTATCTCAAAAAAAAAAAAAAAAAAGAAAAGAATTGTTGCAACCTAAGGAAGCAGAAACATGATCACTGCAAGCTCTACTGTTGACCTCATTAGAAAACAACTAAAGGTAGGATAACCAAGGTGTTTCTGTGTGAGATCACAAAGCAGGTCTGAGGATGAAGCAGGATCAGAACCTAGGCCTCCTCTGTTCGGGTCCAAGGACTCCAGTGCAGAGCATGTTCCCAGTCCACTAATGAACAGGGTTGCTGCAAGTGGAAGGGCCGCTGCAGGTGAGGGGGGTGGTGCTGCAGGTAGAGAGTCTTTAGGGAGAGCCAGCCAGAAGCCAGGAGTGAAGCTTGCACAGTTTAGAATCTTAGAATTAACACAGGACCTCTTATGGAAACAAGGTCTTGGTCCAAAGAGGCATCCCAAAAAGTAAGTGTCTCAGAGAACTTGAGAGCCTGCTAGTTTGGGTCCAGACCAATTCTAAATCTAGACTCTGCTGCCTCATAAGAGAAGGCTTTGAGCTCATCAGAAGCACAGACTGGTTTAGATCACCTTTGACCTGACCTTCTACTTAAGTATGGAACAACCTGGATAAATGACCCCTTGAGGTAACTGTTATACCACTTACTGTTTTTACCAAATATTTGTTCTCTACACTGACTTTAAACATTTCTTAGCAGGCACAATGGCACATGCTGATAATGCCAGCTCCTCAGGAGACCGTGGCAGGATGATCACAGGTTCAAGGTGAGCCTCGACAACTTAGTGTCATCTTGTCTCAAAATAAAAAATAAAAGGGCTGGGGGTGTAGCCCAGTATGAAAGCCCTAGATTCACACCCAATAGCACGTATGCTTAAAATTAACCTATATAAGTACTTGGAAGCATATTAAATACTATCTTGTCATGTTACGTTAGCATTCTACATGGGAAGGGAAAATACTTTCTCCAGTTTAGCAACGATTTGGGGAGAAGGGAGGGCTTTGCACACACTAGGTAAGCTATGAGTTACAACCCAGCCTAGCAACTACTTTTTAAAATAAATGAACAGGGGCTAGGGGTAGCTCAGCAATTAAAACACTCACCTAGTAAACACAAGTTCCTGTGTTCAATTCCCCAGCACCACACAAAAATTATCCAGGCTTGGTGGCACACACCTGTAATCTTAGCAATCGGGAGGCTGAGGCAGGAGACTGTGGTGTGTTCAAGGCCATTCTGGACTATATAGTGAGTTCAAGATTAGTCTATAATACAGAGTAAGACTCTGTCTTGAAACAAATAAAAATAAAATAAACAAACAAGGGCTGGGGGTGTCGCTCAGTGGTAGAGTATTTGCCTAGTATGTTTAAGGCCCTGGGTATGATCCCCAGCAACACACACACACACACACACACACACACACACACACACACACACACACACAATTCTAATAAATAAATAAAATGAATAAATGCAAATATACTTGAGAAGTGAGAAGAATTTAGATACAGCAGGAAAGAGGTTAAGTAGGTATATCAACTGTCAGCTCAGCCAACATCACTTGTTTGGGTTCCCTTACCTTCACAATTAAGAACATGTTCATTAGACTCCAATAAAATTGTTGAACAATCTAGTTTAGTTCCGACCCACTAGTCACAATTCCACTAAATAATCTCCACTGGCCTACTCTGACCTTCACAAACGCAAGAAACACAGACTCTTAACATGGTTGACTAAACTACTCAGTGACCATATTCAGACTCCATACAAAGCACTACTAGTCCTAAGTCCACAAGGAAAAGTGAAAATGCTATGGTTTCAACCTGGAATGTCCTCAAAGCTTCACATTTGGAAGGTGAGTCAGTCAAGTGCTACTTCATTGATTTCCTGTGCTGCTAAAGGCTGGGGCCTGGCTGGAAGGGGCAGATCCCTGGGGCATGACCTCACAGGGTACAACTCCCTTGCTAGCTCTCTTCCTGGCCCACTCCACTTCTTGTCTTAAGATGCCATTGACAGCTTCCCTTTGGCAAGGCCTCTGACATGTGCTTCCCGCCATTGACAGCTGCCCAGGAATGAACTGAGACCTCCTGAAAGAAGCTAAAATTAACCTTCCCTCCCTTAAGTTGTAGGTATCAGGCACTGTGTCTCAGCAACAAAAATATAACTAAGAAAATTTCACCAGGTCTCTGGTTATCTATATGCTAGTGATCACACCTTCTGAACTCCTAATCAGAATTCACAGTCGGCCATGGCAAAATGGTTATTTGAAACAGTTAACCTTTCCTGAGAACCTAGAGGAAGTAGTGGCATTGTCGGACATTCAGATGTCACTTTCAAAGATCTTTCTGGTCCTTAGCTTCACAAAGTGGCTGAATTCACTGGACAGAACTTGGAGGTGTAGCTCAGTAACTGGAGCTCTTGCCTAAAAATCTGGAGGCTCTGGGTTCATCCCTCAGCACCACATAATAGCTGGGCATGGTGGCACACACCTACAATCCCAGCATTTAGGAGGCTGAAACAGGAGGATGCTGAGAGTTCTAAGCCAGTCTGGGCTACTTAATGAGCTCAAAACCAAACTAGACTACAGAGCGAGACCCTGTCTCCAAACAAATAAATAAATTATAAATTCACTCGTCAGATGACTGGAGAAGACTGGTCTATACAACTCTACCTACCCCATTTATAGTCAGGTCACAAAGAATATTGATGGGCTAAAAATACAGGAGTAGATGGAAAAGATAAAAAGCTCTTTCTAAGACCCTCTGCCCAGTGTCCAACCTCTGCATCCCAGGGATTCCCTACCACCCTGCTTTTCCTGGACCAGAAGGTCAATCCAAATATAACGATGTGCTTGGACAGAAGCGACAACTAGCCCAAAGCACCCACCAAGTAAGGACATCATAGAACCACTGCTAGTTAAGTGAATCCTCTACCTCCCCCACATAGAGGACATGAGGAGGAGGCAAGGACCAAGGACATGAAGGTATCCTCATGAATCACAGACTACTTCCAGCGTGACATCCCAGAGTCACCTCGAGTACTGTCGGAGGCTGAGCAAAGAGCTCCACCCTAGTCTTCACGATGAGCCTGGACTAGGAAATGGCAGTACTCCAGCCCGAATCTGTGCAGCTGATGTGGCTCAAGGAACCTCAGAGAAGCAACATACCAATCAGCTCTGCTGGAAGCTGCCTTTCCAGACTGGAACCCACAACCTCAAAGCAAAAGGCAGGGGCACCTGAGAAGATGAGCCGATACAACTGTTCCAAGCTACATGGACAAGGTGGTGCAAGCCTGTAACCCCAGATTCTTCGGGGGGTTGAGGCAGAAGAACTGCACCTTTGAAGCCAGCTTGGACACCTTAAAAATCAGTACCCTCTATCCAAATAAAAAAATTTAAGAGGGCTGGGTATAACTCAGTAGTGAAGCACTTGCCTAATGTGCACAAGGCCTTAGGCTCCATCCCCTGTACCACAAGAAAACAAACAAACAAAAAAAATCTCTTCAGAAATGGGTCAGACTACTCTTGGAACTTTTTCCAACAAAGAGAAGAGAAAGTTAAAGAGAAAGCCTTGGAGAAGAAGCCAACACTACAGGAAAGCCTCAAAGACGAAAAGCAAGAGGGAGACTTTATTACCTCCAAGAGCTGTGCGCTCCAACCAGCTTAACATTTCAACATTTCAGATCTCTGTGCCTCTCACTTTACCTGTGTAATACTTAATGGTTCCTGAAACTACCTGGGTTATCTGTGAAGGCAAATGGGGCACAGAACCTTGGGCTCCTTTGGGTTTTTGTTGTTATTCTGTTTTGTTTTAATTTGGGAGGTGGTGGCTTCCTGAGCATTGATATTTAAGGACCCAGGGTGGCTGCCAGTATCCTAGCAATCCATAAAACTCTTGGGAAGCTATTAACTGCTTCACCTTCCGGGGTGTTTGGGGAATATATGTTCCATCTTTCAAAGAGTCTATTGTAGGCAATTTGTAGGTAAGGTGCAAATGTATTCCTCTGAGCCAGCTGAGGCACTGAGAACAGTGAGCTGGGGTTCCCTGAGGTTCACTCCTGTACAAAAACAGATACAGGTTTCTCACAAAGACTGCACAGCCCATTATTTGGAGGTTAATTTCTTGGATCAGTTTACTAGGGTTCTGACAGCTGCATGAAATGGATTGTGGTACGAAGGTTGCTTTTTAAAAAAAGCTTACAGAGGCAGGGACACAGGCAGGCTGAACTGATTGTACACCAAGCACGTGTGACTGCTTTGTCTGGTGACTGAGTGTGGTGGGAAGAGCCACCAGATCCAGAGCAAGAAAGATCTATCCAGCCACTGTCTATCTGTGTGGCCTTTGGCAAGCTCTTTGCAGTCTCCAAGGCTCACTATCTCCTCTCTCATCTCCCCAGCCCATCGCTCAGCTAGAATGACGAATTAGGTACATGAACTAACCAAACTAACACGTGGTGCTGCAGACTGGGTAAGGGCAGCTCCATTAGGCACCATGCCGCTGGCTACTAGTCCGTGGCTGTGCACTCTCGCAGATATTTTGCATGCGTTCATTTCTAACGCACAGCCCCGTGAGGTGTTACTCTTCCATTCTATCAGTAAGGCAGAGGTTTAATGACTTGATACAGCTTGTTCCAGCTTTTGAAAGTGGCTGAACTGAGGTCCAAACTAGTTCCGTTTGGTTTCAAAGTCCACGGGCTTCCCACTGCTGCCACACAATCCTTGCCACCACCCCACAAAACCAGTGCCACGGTGCCTCATTACAATGAGAAACAGAGTCCAAGATCCAGGCCAGGCCTGCCTCCTGCTTGCGCTATTCCCGGCTTACAGGAAGGGTGGTTTGATCGCAGGACAAGGGCTGCCACGAGCCTAGAAAGACCCAGGGAATTCAGGCAGGGGCATCCTGGGGGTCCAGGAAGGCTTCATATTGAAGAAGTTTCCAACTGAGTTGGGGGGAGGGCAGAGTTACTGGGTCTGGAAATGCAGGCAAATCACTGCTTCTAAAGTGACCTAGATTTTGTAGGGCAATCTTTCCACCCACCCAGACACCTGCTATTCGTCCTACACTGAAGCCCAGAAATTACCACTGCAGCTTTTTTTTTTTTTTTTTTTTTTTTGGCTGTATTGGGAAAGGATCTCAGGGCCTCACACCTGCTAGGCAAATACTCTGTTGCTGGGCTACACCTCCAGCCTCAGAAGCTTTTTTTTCTTTTTTTGGTAGTGGTGGTGGTGGTACTGGGGATTGAAGTCAGGGCCTTTGCACTGAGCTGCATGCCCCAGCCCCTTCTGTCTTTTACTAATGTGTAATTGTGATACATAATTACAGCAATCAGCTTAAGACCCTGGTGTATTTACATCACATCTTGATCATTTTTACTTCCCCTTCCATCCTGTCCCCTCCCAGAGTCCCTTTCCCTCCCCACAAAGTCTACCTTCTTACTGTCTTCCATCTCTCCTTTACTTATGTTATGGCTTAGTTTTCTCATATTAGAGACCATATGATACTTAAATCTTCTGTGCCTGATTCATTTTGTTAAGCTTGATGGTCTTGAGGTGCATTCATTTTCCTACAAGTCATTCAAATTTTTCCTTGTTAAAGAGAATGGTACTCCATTGTGTAAATATACATCTTCTTTATACTCCCAGACCACTTTTTAGTTTTAATTTTGAGGCAGAGTCTCTCATCAAATCAGTAAGTTGCACACGCTGACCTCAAACTTGAGATCCTCCTACCTCAGCCTCCCAGAGTGCTGCGATTACAGGCCCATGTCAGCAGGCTCAGCTAGAAGCTTGTTCTAAAAAGGCGCACAGAGGTGCACCAAGCAGAAAGCTTCAATCCTCCATTTGTGCTCTGCTTCCATGGCCCCTCAGTCCCTTTGCTAAATGCTCATTTTCTCTGCTGTTCAATCCAGGGACTATTCTTCCCATCTGCCTCCCACCCTGCAGGTCACTAGAGAACGTCACCTGCATGCTGACACCTTCCTGAGGCTCAGCTCTCACAGCCTCGAAGGCTGCACATGCCCAACTAGTGTTCGCGCTCTCCACCCACCCAGGCATCTTGGAGCATGGTAACCTAATGGGGCCAAAACCAAACTTTGATTTTAGCTCCCAAACCTGAGTCTCCCCATCCTGCCATCCTACTAAATGGTAGCTCCTGCATCCCACTATGCAGGCCAGAAATCTTCAGGGCAAGGTGCCTAGCATGTGTGAGGCCCTGGGTTCCATCCCCAGCACTGCAAATAAACAAATAGGTAAAATTTAAATCTTAAGAAGCCCCAAACCACACAGCTGGTAAGCTGGAGCCACGAAGCAGAACCCAGGGCCTCTGCACAGAATCTGTGTTTTTATTTACTACTCTCCTTTGATAAACAAAAAATTTCCTATGCATGGGTCATTTTTATTTAGTTCCTTTAAAAAATCTCCAAGTATACACAACTAAAGAGCAAAAAAGATAAGAAAAAACAGTACCTCTACCCCTCCCACTCCCAGCCAGGTAACTAGTGTCAGCAGTAAGCAACCTTCAGTGCCTTCTTACCCTTGGGGATTTATCACTAACAGGTTCCCACAGTTTAACAATTACTTCCCAACTGATACCCATTCACCTGTTGCCAACCAAGGCTGATACGCACAGCTGCTGCAGTCCCTACAGAACAGGATTCAAAGGAAGACTGTGGTCTATTCTGACATCTTACTTTCTAAAAAGGTTTGAAAACAATCCACTGTCACTGAGTGTATGTCTGATTCCAAACAATGTCACTGGTACTGTACATCAGTATTAAAATATTTGCTAATCTAATTAAAATACTTTTAAAACAGATGGGTTTATACTATATACATTAGTGGGTAATGTGCTTTTTTTTTCCTTCAGTAATAATAGGAACATCTTTCAGTTGTTGTTATTATTGCTGTAGTGGTACTGGAGATTGCACTCAGGCCTCACACATGCTGGGCAAGCATTCTACCACTAAACACACTCCTAGTTTTTTTTTTTTTTTTTTTTTTTTTTTTTTAATCTTCAGACAGGTTCTCACAGTGTAGCCAGGCTGCCCTCAAACTTGTGGTCGTCTGGTTCACCCCACCAGCACACACACAAATAGCCAGGGTTACAGGTGTGGGCCACCATGACCAAGCTTGGTTTTCACTATCTGTGTCACACAGCTCAACTCTGTGACCTGCAGCACATCTTCCTATCTGGAGCAACTCATCAGCCTGGCCAGCAGCACAAGTCTACAATTCCAACAGTCTGGTGGACTTAGACAGGAGGATCAGGATTCGAGCCCAGCCTGGCAATTTAGAAACTTAGTGAAGGCCTGTCTCTTAGACAAATAAGTGACTGGGGATGCTGTTCAGTGTGAAGGCCCTGAGCTCAATCTCCAGTACCACAATCAATCAACCAGTCAATAAAACAACTAATCTGCAACTGAAACAAGGACGGCAATATTGATCTAAACTGGCAAGAAAAGAAGTGATTTTTGTCATTTACAAAAAAAACACAGACAAAAACAAGCATTAGAAAAGAGACAGGGGAACTGGAACCCTCACATATGACTGGTGGGAACACAGCTGATATGGAAAATAGTTCGACAGTTCCTCAGAAGGCCACACAGAGCCACCGCACGAGCCAGCAATTCTCCCAGATGTGGACCTTAAGTAGGGAAAACTCCAGGGCAGCACTATACTCCACAGCCAAGGATGGAAAACAGCCCAAACGGCCACCTCACAGTGAGTACATGACCAGAACACAGGATACACATAAAATAAAATATTAGTCAAGCCAAAGAAAGAAGTAAAATATCCTCAGCCCTCTATATCCATACCAGCAGACTCAAACAACCCTGAGTGGAAGATACTCAGGGGAAATATTGTTCGTGTACAGACCATGTACAGCCCTTTTCTTTTTCTTTTCTTTTTTCTTTCTTTCTTTTTTCTCTTTCTTTCTTTCTTTCTTTCTTTTTTTTTTGAGAGACAGGGAGGGTCTCAGTCTGTAGCCCAGACTGGTGCTGAACTCACTGTGTAGCCCAGGATGGCCTTTGACTTGTGGCTATTTTTCTGCCTCAGCCTCAGGAGTGCTGGGATTACAGGCATGTGCCACCATACCAGGCTTTATGTGGTGCTGGGGAACTGAACTCAGGGCCTTAACTGCCGTGCCGTTCCTCCAGCCTCCAGCCTTTTTTTCCTATAATTATTCCCTAATATAACTATTTACATAGCAATGACTTTGAATACAAAGGTATAAAGTCATTCAGAGATGATTTAGTACACAAAAGGGTGGCACAGTTTCTATGAAAATACATCTTGTTTTGGGGTTCTATTGTTCTGATGGTGGTAGCACTGAGGATTGAGCCCAGGGCCTTCACACTGAGCTACATTTCTGACTCATTTTCATTCTTGATATTTGAGACAGGGTCTCAGGCACAAACTTGCTATTCCTCAGCTTCCCAGAGAGCTGGGATGACAGGACTGCACTACCAGGCCTGGCTTATACATTTATTTATTTATTGAGACAAGGTCTCATTCTGTAGCCCAGGGTGCTCCTGAATTCACTATGCAGCCCAGGATGGCCTTGGCCTCACAGCAATCCTCATGCCTCAGCCTCCTGCACGATGGGATTACAGGTGTGCGCCACTATGACTGGCTTATGTGATGCTGGGGAATTGCGAGCATCACCTACTGGTAGCAGTGGCACATTGTTCAAGGTGGCAGATCTTTACATTTTCATGCTTTACCTGACCAGGTGACTAGACAAAGGTGGAAAAGGAAAGGAGAGATAAAGGTAGTTAAGTTGTGATAAACATGGCCTTGAACCAATACCTTAGACCGTATCAGGAAGATTGTGCATCCTGCCAATAGGAAAAGGCAGGGGGAGGGACCTGCGACCTAGGGATTTAAGTCTGTACCTATCCCTTTTTCTGTGTGTCTCTCTCCACTTGCACATGGGAAGGTCACCCCTTTTGCAAAAAGAAAATCAAAGCCTCATACTCTGTTATCAATGCTTCCCATGTCCATCCTTTGCTTGGACAGGCAAATTTCCTACGAGCCGTTTCTAACAATTTGGGGGCTCATCCGGATTCACACACCTGCTGGAGGGGGACACCACAAGAAGAGGAGGAGGCGCCCTTCTTGTTTTCTAGGTGGCCTACTCTGCCTGGGGAGTTCAACCTCTCACAGAAGCGTGAAAACCCTGAGACCATTTACATTTGGAGACAGTAAGGATGATGCTAAAAGAAGAATAAAAACCGTGGCTGGTCAGGAAAACTTCATGCGTGGACTAAGGTAGTAAGGTTGAGGAAGGAATCCTCATAGTACTGCTTTGGTGACCAAGTTTGGAGTTGGTATGAAACCTCCAGTATGGGGGGTTGAGCCTTCTCCAGGAATTTTGGAGTCGGTAAGACACTTCCAGTAAGGGGCAAGGGGGGCGGGGGGGGGGGGGGGGGGG